>PISX010010945.1:0-67787 GCA_004024625.1 Mellivora capensis | reverse complement strand
TGCCTTTTTCAAGCCCGGCTAGAACCTTGAGAATTGTCATTCTGAACTCTAGATCTGACATATTCCCAATGTCTGTATTGATTAGGTCCCTAGCCTTTGGTACTGTCTCTTGTTCTTTTTTTTGTGGTGAGTTTTTCCGCCTTGTCATTTTTTCCAGATAAGATTATATGAAGGAGCAAGTAAAATACTAAAAGGGTGGTAAAGACCCTAGGAAAATGCCCTTTAAAGAAAAAATTGAATTAACTGCAAGACTAAAGAATCATGGGGAGAAAGCCATGAATTCCACGCATTGCTTTCTCCTCCTCTGGAGTTCCGCTGCTCTCTTGTTAAGTGAACTTGGTCTTGGCTGGATTTCTTTTGATCTTCTGGGGGAGGGGCCTGTTGTAGTGATTCTCAAGTGTCTTTGCCCGAGGCAGAGCTGCACCGCCCTTACCAGGGGCCGGGCTGAGTAATCTGCTCGGTTTCGCTTTCGGGAGCTTTTGTTCCCTGAGCGCTTTCCGTAGAGTTTGCAGGACGGGAATGAAAATGGCGGCCTCCTAGTCTCTGGCCCGGAAGAGCTGAGATTCGGGGCTCCACTCCTCAGAGAAAAGCCCCGGCTACTCCCATATCCCTCGCCTCTGGCCACGCTCCGAGCTCACCCAGCCTGCGACCGGTTCAAGGTAACCCCGAGCTGAGAGCTCACTCTTCGGCTCTGTCTCTGTAGCCGGCTTCCCGCTCTGATACCTGCTAGCTCTGCGACACTCAGACACCCTTCTGTGACCCTGCGGGACCTGGGGCCACGCTGACCCCGCGTGGGCTTCACCCCGGTTTAGCCTCTGGAGTGATGTCCCTCCGTGGAGCAGACTTTTAAAAGTCCCGATTTAGTGCTCCGCGGCTCCGCCGCTTGCCGGGAGCCGGCCCCTCCCCCGCGGTCTATCCTCCCGTCGCTTTCGATTCACTTCTCCGCCAGTCCTACCTTTCAGAAAGTGGTCGATTTCCTCTTTCCAGAATTGCTGTTCTTCCTCTCTTCAATCTCCCATTGGATTTGTAGGTGTTCGCAATGTTTTGATAAGCTATCCAGTGATCTCCTGCTACCTGATGTCGTCTCAGCTGCTACTTCTCCGCCATCTTGCTCCTCCCTCCTGGCCAATCTTTTTTTTTTTAAAGATTTTTTTTTTTGACACAGAGAGAAAAGCACGAGAGAGCACAAGCAGAGGGAGTGATGGAGAGGGAGACACAAGCTCCCCACTGAGCAGGGAGCCCGAAGCAGGGCTCGATCTCAGGATCCTGAGATCATGACCTGAGTCTAAGGCAGACTTAGACTTAACTGGCAGAGCCACTAAGGTGTCCCTCATCAGTCTTAAATAATACCCAATACTCATTACATCACGTGCCCTCCCCAATGTCCATCACCCAGCCACCCCTTCCCTCCCTCCTCCCTCTCCTCCAGCAATCCTCAGTTTGTTTCCTATGATTTAGAGTCTCTTATGGTTTGTTTCCCTCTCTGATTTCATCTTGTTTTATTTTTCCCTCCCTTCTTCTATGATCCTCTGTTTTGTTTCTTAAATTTCACATGTGAATGAGATCATATAATTCTTTCTCTGATTGACTTATTTCCCTTAGCATAATACCCTCTAATTTCATTCACGTTGTTGCAAATGGCAAGAGTTCATTGTTTTGATGGCTGCATAGTATTCCATTGTGTATATGTATACCACATCTTCTTCATCCATTCATCTGTTGATGGACATCTGGGCTCTTTCCGTAGTTTGGCTATTGTGGACATTGCTGCTGTAAACATTGGGGCACATGTGCCCCTTCAGATCATTGCAATTGTATCTTTGGGATAAATCCCTAGTAGTGCAGTTGCTCAGTCGTAGGGTAGCTTTATTTTCAACTTTTTGAGGAACCTCCATACTGTTTTCCAGAGTGGCTGAACCAGCTTGCATTCTCACCAACAGTGTAGGAGGGTTCCCCTTTCTCTGTATCCCCACCAACATCTGTTGTTTCCTCAGTGATTAATTTTGGCCATTCTGACTGGTGTGAGGTGGTATTTTATTGTGGTCTTGATATGTATTTCCCTGATGCTGAGTGACATGGAACATTTTTTCCTGGGTCTGTTGGTCGTTTGTATGTCTTTGGAGAAATGTCTGTTCATGTCTTCTCATTTCTTGATTGGATTATTTGTTCTTTGGGTATTGAGTTTGGTAAGTTTTTTTTTTTTATAGATTTTGGATACTAGCCCTTTATCTAATATGTCATTTGCAAATATCTTCTCTCATTCTATTGGTTGGTTTTTAGTTTTGTCAACTGCTTTCCTTTGCTGTGCGGAAGCTTTTTATCTTGTTGATGTTTCAATAGTTCATTTTTGCCTTTGTTTCCCTTGCCTTTGGAGACATGTCTAGCAAGAAGTTGCTGTGGCCGAGGTCAGAGAGGTTGCTGCCTGTGTTCTCCTCTAGGATTTTGATGGATTCCTGTCTCAAATTTAGGTCTTTCATCCATTTCGAGTCTATTTTTGTGTATGGTGTAAGGAAATGGTCCAGTTTCATTCTTCTGCATGTGACTGTCTAATTTTCTGGGCACCATTTATTGAAGAGACTGTCTTTTTTTCCATTTTCTTTCCATATTCTTTCCTGCTTTGTTGAAGATTAGTTGACCATGGAGTTGAGGGTCCATTTCTGGGTTCTCTATTCTGTCCCATTGAAATGAGTGCATCTATTACATTATTCTCCTGCCTAGGGTAAGTCCTGATCTTTATTTGATAATTATGTTAGCCATCCCCTATTCTATGAGACCCTATCCCTAACCTTTGGGCTAGATGAGCCTCCCTTCTTCTCTTTTTATAGCACCTGATTCTTACCTGTAATACAGTATTCACAATGTCCTGTAATTGTGTGTGTGGATCTGAAGACCATGTTCCCCGAAATAAAGAAGCCTTCATATGTTAAAATATGAAAAGTGAAAGACTCTACTTCTCTCCCAAAGATGCTGCCAGACAGCCTTTCCTTCTTCTTTATAGGATTTCTTCCCTTCTCTTTTAGGGTAAAGAAAAGGGCATCCCTGGCTGAGTCTTGCTGGGAAGATTCCTGGGAGCTGGCCCATGGTCCTGTTGGTAGGGAGTCAGCTGTCAAGGTGATTACTTAGGGGATGCGGTGTAGCTCTCTCTGTCCCCAAACACCCATCCTCGGTCTCCAACACATGGCTCTCATAAACTATCCTCTTTAGATTGTTTGCTTAAGACCGTATTCTTAAGTGTCCCCTTGAAAATATTTATAAAACTCCTGATCTCTTTTTTTAAGATTTTATTTATTTATTTGACATAGAGAGAGATCACAAGTAGGCAGAGAGGCAGGCAGAGAGAGAGGGAGAAGCAGGTTCCCTGCTGAGCAGAGAGCCCGACTCGGGACTCTAACCCAGGACCCTGAGATCATGACCTGAGCTGAAGGCAGAGGCTTAATCCACTGAGCCACCCAGGCGCCCCAAACTCCTGATCTCTTAAGTATATCAAGGTAAGCAACTAATATCTGCTACCACATTAAGCTACTACATCTCTGCTTGCAGAGAGCAAGGCTCTGAAGGGAAGGGATAGAGAACAGAGTCTTTACAGGAAGGAGAGAGGGAGGAGCAGGGGGGGATAGGGACAAGTGACTCCCCATGTGTGAGCCCTGGACTAGCAGCATTAGCATTTAGAATAGAGTAGACATGCCAAGCCTCAGGCTCCGTGCCAGACCTACTGACTCAGAAACTCAGCAGTCTGCGTTAGCAAGTTCTCGGGATGATGTTGACACTGGCTAAAGCTTGAGAACCCCGGATAGAGACACACCCACACACACGTGCATGTTCACACCCACCAGAGCCAACTCTGATCACCATTTTTTTTTCCTCTCTTCTTACTGTCGAGTTAGATTTCATTTCACAATTCAGGACAGTGTTCCAGGTGTCCACTATTGATTAATCAATTAAGGACTGTCTGCCTGGGCTGTGTAGGAAGGGGATGGAGGTTGCATGTGTCAGGTACAAAAGCGTGCTCAGCTAGGCACAGAAGCAGAGGCAAGACTACAGACAAATAAATACTTGAGATGTTAGCATATGACTTTTATTTCTCTTGGCCAGCAGCTACTCATACTTGCATCTGCCCAGGAATGCCCTGGAGATTTCATTACTATGCAGATTTGGTTTCAGTGGGCCTTCGGGTTGGGTCCTAATTCTGCATTTCTAACCGGCTCCCAGATGATGCTGGTGCTACTGGTCCCAGGGCCTCCGTTTTAATACCCAGCCTCTCAACTTGATTATCTGCCTCAGTTTTGTGACTCCTTGCCAAAATATTTTTAGCAAAAAGAAAATATATACCATTTTACAAAGAAAAAATGCGAAACAGAGTGATACCTGGCAAAAGATGCTGCAGGGCAATTAACTGCAGAATCCGAAGCTTATCTTTTGCGCAGTGCTCAGCCACTGCTCCCGTGGCCCCTGCCTCTGTCAGACATGCGCTGTCGCGCCAGGAGAAACCTTCGAAGCCTTCCCAGCTTTATTTGTGTTTGTTCTTTCACACTGTTTTCTACTTTGGGTTCAGTGCAACGTGGGAGACAAAATGGTAAATGGCATTTGATGACTGATGTCTTTTCCCTCCTCTCTCTATTAAATAAAATCTACCTGCTGACAATTACAGAGTGCTCCTAGGCAGGTTTAGAAATGTCACTAAAATCAGGCCAAAAAATACTTTGGAACCTGTTCTCCCTAGGGTTCCCTTGCCTTATAGCAATAATAATACATTAAAGCCTCTTCATCTTCTCTTTTTTGACCTTCCTTTTCCTGTACGTGGTTCTTCTCTTCCTAGGCGTGCTTAAGTTATTATACTTAGTTTTTATCTAAAAAAAGATGCTCTGTCACCGTGGAGCACAACCAGCCACAATGGAGACAACCAAGATCCTCTCTGCATTAAGAAGCAATACACTAGGGGCGCCTGGGTGGCTCAGTGGGTTAAAGCCTCTGCCTTCGGCTCAGGTCATGATCTCAGGGTCCTGGAATCCAGCCCCGCGTCGGGCTCTCTGCTCATCAGGGAACCTGCTTCCCATCTTCCTCTCTCTGCCTGCCTCTCTGCCTACTTGTGATCTCTGTCTGTCAAATGAATAAATAAAGTCTTTTGAAAAAAGCAGTACACTAAAAAACAAAACAACAACAATAACAAAACTCCCCGCAAACCCCTTTATGTTATTGTTTTTCTTCCCCTAGAATTGCACTACTTCTTTTTTTCTTTTCTTTTTTTTAAAAGATTTTATTTATTTATTTATTTGAGAGAGAGAGAGAGAGAAACATGAGCAGGGGCTGGGGGAGTGGGAGAGGGACCAGCATCCCAAGACCCCCAGATCGTGACCTTACCTGAAGGCAGATGCTTAACCGACTGAGCCACCCAGGCGCCCCTCTTCTTTCTCTTTTCCTTTCTCTACCTCATCTTCCTTCCCCCTCCCTTCCCCCTTCTCCTCTTACCCTTTCCTTTCTCCCTCTTTTTCCCTCCTCCTTTCCTGCCTCTTCTCTTCCTCATATCCTCTCTGGTTAGTCCCTCTCTCTCCGCTCTTCTCCCTTTGTCTCTCCCACCCCCAACTGCTGCTGCTGGAATGTGCAGATATTAGAAAAATCTCTGCTAGTGAGGTCAATGCGTGCCTCCCAAGTCTGTCATTGTGGATTTTCCTGATCCTGATCCCCACCAACCTTTGGCTCCTCCTGTAGTAGCCACCCTAAAAATGAGTTTCCCAACTGTCTGTTTTAAATTAATGAATTGTTATTAAGGGAAAACCTGACATTCAGTCCTTGCAACTGGGGCACAGAGTTGCGATTAACATGGAACAAACCTGACACGGTGAAGGTAGCAGGGTGCATATCCCTTTTCTTTTGAAGGGATGATGTCATGAGGTGTGGCTTGGAGCCTCTGTCATTTCTGTCTCTGGCTGGAATCTTGTGATGTGGGGCCCGGTGGTTCTGTCCAAGTCAAGGGTGTGGATGGACATCAGCCTCACACCCACCGCCTGAAATGTCTTACTGATATGGTGAAAGTATGGGCTGCAGATTCCTTGACGGGCAAATATCTGGAGTCTCCAAGAGCCGCCTGGGTGTGATGTTGCCACAGCCCATTCAAGCGCTTTACCCGGTCTGGGGTTCGGAGGCCAAGTGGTGGTATTTAATTTAATTTATTTATTTATTTATTTGAGAGAGAGAGAGAGAGAGAGAGAGAGAGAGATTGGTGAAGGGCAGAGGGAGAAGCAGACTCCCCGCTGAGCAGGATGGGGGACTGGATCCTGGGACTTGGATCATGACCTCAGCCAAAGGCAGAGGCTCAAAGGACGGAGCCATGCGGGCGCCCCCATGAGGTGGTATTTTAGCAATACAACTGGGCAGAAAGAAACTGGAGAGCAATCAGAACACCCAGTGCCTTGCCTTCCCACAGCAGCCTTGCCAGGAGGACTCCTCCCAGAGGTTTGCCCTCCTTCTCTCATCCTCCTGGCTGTGCTTTCTCCTCCCGAGCTTGCTAGAAGCACTGCCCAGCACTTTTCTGATTGCATGAGGTTTCAGTGCTGCCTGCAGAAATCACATTTCCTAATCACGGGCTGAGTAGAAGGAAAACATGGGCAAGTACTTATCCATCGATTCTCTTAGTCATTATATTTCTGAGTCTTTTTGGAAATCTGAACACCGTGCCTTGTTTATACACAGTGGCCTAGCCTTTGGTGCACATTTAACATATATGAATTTTCCCGTATGTGTGCAGCAAAGGGAGATGCGTGGAGGAGGGAATTAAATACCTCAAGAGACTCTGGCCCATCTTTCACTCAATGGGCGTGTGCTCCAGATTGAGACTTCCTAAGGGGATAGCAGATTGCATGTTTCCACCTCCTGCCCATTGCAACTCGTGTGCTTCACTGAGTATGATTCTAGTATTTAAAGACTCAGTGGGTATTTTTAAAAACTTCTTATTTATTTATTTATTTTAGAGAGAGAGAGAGAGAGAGAGAACAAGTTGGGGGTGGGGTGGGTAGAGGTAGAGGGAGAAGCACACTCCCCACTGAGCAGGGAGCCCTAAGCGGGGCTCGATCCCAGGACCCTGGGATCATGACCTGAGCTGAAGGTAGACACTTAACTGACTGAGCCCCCCACCACCTGGTGCCCCTCAGTGTGTATTTTGAATACATGGTGACCCCTGTGTGAAACTGGGCTGCAAGGGAGAGTTCTGTTTTGTTTTGTTTTTTTTAAATGGGAGTTGCAGTGGAGTATTGAAGCAAGAGCACAGGGATTAAAAAGAAGAGAGTGGGGACTGGAATCAGACTGCCTGCTTCCACACCCTGGCACTAGCTACTAGCTGTTTTGTCCTCAATCTCTCTGTGACTCAATTTCCCATCTGTAAAGTGGGGTTAGTGTGTGTAAGGGAGGAAAAACCTTTCTTCTCCCTTTTAGGTTCAGTTTTGGGGCCTGTGAATTAAACTGACAAAAGACAGATTAAGAGGAGAAAAGACTTATTATGCAAGCACATAGGAGCTTTACAGGAAAGAAGTAAAAACCCCAGCCTAGAGGGGCACCTGGGCGGCTCAGTGGGTTAAGCCTCTGCCTTCCAACAAGGGTCCTGGTCTTGGGGTCTTGGGATAGAGCCCCGCGTTGGGCTCTCTGCTCAGCGGGGAGCCTACTTCCCCCTCTCTCTCTGCCTACTTGTCATCTCTCTCTCTCTCTGTCAAGTAAATAAAATCTTGAAAAAAATTAATTAAAAAAACCCAGCTTAGAAATGGTGAGGCTTGAGCATTTATATGCCATTTTATGGAAGGGCAATATATTGTGAAGAAGGACTGGACAAAGGAAAAGAGGTTTGGGCTTCTAGGGGCTGCAAATCATAGAAATGTAAGTAGTTGGTGGCTACTAATGACAGATAAGGGTTATTTAGTAAGATTTGTTATGCAGACTCAAATTGGCGCCATCTCTAAGTCCTCCTCTTGCTGGCTTGGGAGACGGGTGGGGGGTACCTTCATAAAAAGCTTATGCCCTGTTTTTAGGCAGAAAAGGGGAGGGCAGAGGGTTCTTATGTCTGCTATTTAATTGTTTTTATTTTTTATTTAAAGATTTTATTTATTTATTTGTCAGAGAGCGAGCAAGAGAGCACAGGCAGACAGAGTGGCAGGCAGAGGCAGAGGGAGAAGCAGGCTCCCTGCCGAGCAAGGAGCCCGATGTGGGACTCGATCCCAGGACGCTGGGATCATGACCTGAGCCGAAGGCAGCTGCTTAACCCACTGAGCCACCCAGGCGTCCCTATTTAATTGTTTTTAGTTCAAAATAATCTTTATGCCGAAGTGGCATGTTTTGGTGTGGAATAGGCTGATCATTTCTGTGTAAAGGGTAAGAAATTCTGAGGGTTGTTGCTGTGGATTAACTCTAGTGAGCCTTTTGTAAATGCCACTTTTCCCTCTTGGTGAGAAGGGGAGCAGGTCTTAAACTACACGGCTCGGGAAGCACATGCATGCTCTTTGGGGACTGTCGGGGCATGGGAGTGCCTTCCCGAAGCAGCTCCCCACAGAAGCCAACGTGGGCAATCCAATAGCCACAGGAAGCGAGGCCTGGCCTTACTGAAGACCGAAGACCTTTCCTTTACCCATAGGGTTTAGAGTGGGCTGGGGGCTGGAGGGCCTGGCCAGTGGTTTCAGGAGGGGTTGTGTTGGGCTGGGCAAACTAAGTCATCGTTAGGAATGATGGCTGACTAAGTCATCTCTCATGGCCACTCCTCCTACTCTCAGTGCTGGCTCTTGAGCTGTATTCAAGTTAAGGGTCACAGTCAGATGTAGACAAAGCTGGTTTTCCTCCTACTCCTCTACTTTACTCTCCAGTCAATGTTTTCTCTACCCACCCCCAAATGTATATTCCATGTGCCATTTGTCAGTATTATCATGGTAACCCAAGCCTCCCAGAGCTCCCTTCCTGAGCCGAATCCAGTTAGAGTTCCTTCTCTAGGGGCTCAGCTCTAAGTCCAGCCAATAGGGTAAACTAAGGCCTGCTGCTGAGGTGTTAATGAGGGTTAATGAGTTTGTCTCACCCAGGTCCAGCTTGATGCGATACAGTTAACTGCTACCAAATTATTTGATGGCACAGTTTGTCCCTTCTCCTCTTTCCTCCCCCCTTCCCGCTGGCCTGTTACAATTTTGGAAAATGTCCAGCTTGAGTCATTTCTTTGGGTGAATAAGCTAGCATGTGGCTTGAAAATTCTGTTCTTAAGAGGGGATGTACTGGAATGACAAGGAGATCTGAGAAGCCCCTTGTTTCCGACAGAAGCTACTCCCCAGTTTGCTTTCCATGGGCATGGGACTCAGGGTGGGAAGAAGAGAATATAGGAAGTGTCCCCTTTGTACTTAGAAAGGAACTTCTTTCCCCTGGAATCTCATTCCTCTCAAAGGAATCCCCTCATCAGATCTGGAACATTGGCAAAGTACTTCACCCCAGGGCATGTGCTCCTGTGAAATATTTGAAATAACTAGGAGCGTAGCTTGCCAACTGGTGTGCCACCATGGAAGTCTGTTTTCTACTTCTGTATCTTGGAAGCTCTTCCTTTAATCATTTGTGTCCTGAGCCTTGGAACTGCTCTTTTTTTCCCCGCTCCTGCCGTCCACCTAAATGTGTCTTAAAAGCAAGTTGGTGTAGTTACGATGCTGAATATGTTCTCTGTAAAGCCAAGAGCATTCTTGGCTGGCTTTCTGAAGCTCAGGTTTGGGTCTGAATACCTCAGGATAAAGCCGATTGGTGAGGGGTACGTGTTCGGCTCTCTCCCATTGGTCCTAACTTGGACACGGTGCCAACAACGAGGGAAACTGCCAGTGATTTAGTCAAGTCTGGGTCATCTCGGGCCAATTATTACAGGAGCTACTGTTAGGCCTCTTGGATTATCGCTGGAGACAGCAATCTGACACTTCCAAGTCTGACTTCTAGCCCGTAGGCTGGCTTTCTGGGCCACTCACTGCACATCATGCGTTGGTCTCTTGTCCTGGTCGCTGTGCATTGTGGGTGAGTGTTCAGCGCTTGCGTACTGTCCGGCCAGTGTCCATTTTCCACTCAGTCTCTTAGTGGCGAGGTCCGATGCTTCATATCTCTCGGTGTGAATGAAGTTGTCGGATAATTTCCAGATACTCTGCATGCGCTTCAGGAAGTAGTTTTCTTCAAGAGACCCCATAGTGGCGGCTGTGCTGTGTTGCCAAGATCCCTCCTAAGGAGGGGAAGGACTGCCTCCACTAGGTTCCCCTTGGGTGTCCAGACTCTCCTGTCTGGGAATTGTTGCGCAGGGCAGCCCGACTTGTGACAACTCTGAAGGACCCTTCTGGCTCCAGGGCTCCCATGACACTCTCCCGAGACACTGGCTTGGATGGCTCACCTTTTCCCTCCTCCTAGTTCTGCTTCCCTTTCTTCCCCGAGTGTGCCTATCAGAGCACTTCGCGATAATCTTCCCGTTTGAGAATCTCTATCTCAGTCTGCCTCCCGGGGGATATTACCTCTAACAATCCCTCTTTAAATTCTCCTAATTTGAGTGTGCCATCTGTTTCCTGCTGGGACCATGACTGACGCAGGATATTACATTTATTATTTATTCTGTTAAATGCAGGTTTATGATTCACAGCAGGACTCTGTTTGTTATTGTTACTGTTTTTTTTTTTTTACATAAATTCTGGTCTGTTGGATTTACACACACACACACACACACACACTCTCTCTCTCTCTCTCTCTCTCCCACTTTATAATATATGCCCAATGTATATATCTAGGATTCAGAACTTAACAGAAGTGAGGTACTGCACAGAGAAGGAACAGAAGCAGCATGTCTTGCTTTGGACTTGCTTGAAGATTATCAGAGGCAGCTGAGTGCCTGATTACGGTATGGAAATGACAAAACAGCTCATTTGTTGCTATGCTATACACTGTTTGTACTATGCCTGACATAGCTACTCTGCAAGAGTAGGCACCTGGAATCCGTGCAGTTTGGATTACGGCAATTTTCACAGATACTGGCCTCTCTTGGTTCTTGAGCCAAGTTCAGCACTCCCAGAACAATATCATCAGAGGGAAGAAAGCAGGCTTGGTACTCAAATGACAAAGGAAAATATGCCCACATGCTCTGGAAAGTTCTTTTTCTGCAGTTTCTGTGAGACATAGACTTATAGCCCAGAGCTTTTTTTTTTTTAAGATTTTATTTATTTCTGAGAGAGAGAGAGAGAGAGAGATCGAGCGCACAAGCAGGGAAGAGAGGCAGAAGGAGAAGCAGGCTTCTTTCTGAGCAGGGAGCCAGATGCGGGACTCGATCTCAGTAACCTGGGATCATGACCTGAGCTGAAGGCAGATGCTTAACCAACTGAGCAACCCAGGTGCCCCAGTCCAGAGCATGGGCCCAGGAACCAGACTGCCTCGGTTCAAATCTTACTTTCACCATTCACCTGCTCTTATTGCTTTGGGCAAGCACTTAACCTCTCTGTGCCTGTTTTCTCATTGTCAAATGAAGAAGACAACGATAATATCTGATCACAAGTAGTCATGCTTGAATGAACAAGTTAATCTAGATGAAGAATTGAAGCTTGTGGCTGGCAGGTAGTAAGCATCATATGACTATTTGCCATCTCCTCTTACTTATTTTCTACCTAGAATTGAAATATTCCTGGGTGCTTAGATCTGTTCATATTTTCCTATTTATTTTTTTCTTTAGGGAAAGAAATCACAGAGGAAGAAAAACAGACTTTCCAACCATAATATCACAATAGCCTTCACCTATATTTTCCTCTAGCATGTTTCTTTTAAATAATGAAAAATGTGTTATGGCAAAAAAATAAAATAAGAAAGCTTAAAGACAAGAAATATATACTTCATTTCCTCCCAGTCTATCAGACCAAATTTTAATATTCATAACATATAAAGAGTACTATAAATCAATAAAAAGACAAAGCACCCAATAGACATATGGGCAAAGTATATATGTATAGGCAATTTACAGAAGAAATATGAATAACCCAATTAACATATGAAAAGATGAGTAACCTTACCAGCGATATGAAAGTGCAAATTAAGGTTAAGATCCCTTGCCATCTGTCATTTTGGCAATAATGGCAAGTGAGCAAACAAGATTCCTTTATTCCTAACCAGCACCATCCCCCCAACTGGGTTTTGCCCCAGCCTACCACTAGTATTTTGGAAGCTGTTCATCTTCTATCCATGCTAGTGTTTGCTATTAAGTTGAAATGTGGTGTTTTTTGGGTTATGAATTAGTGTTTTCCTATCAACCTTTAAAATTTCAATATCTGTAACCTCCCTCCCCCCCTTTCATTTTCTGCCTTTACTCTCTCCACATCTTTTTGCCGAATTAATTGTTGCCCTGGAAGATGGAGCACTGTGATTCTCTTGGGTAATTTCTTCAACTCTGTCCATTCTGCTACTCAGCCCATTTATTCGTATTGCCATAAATCATGTTTTCAATTTCTGAGAGCTGTTTTCATCTTTTTCATAGCACTCTGTTTTGCTTTTCTGAGTTCGTTTTTCTCTTGAATTTCATGAGCTGGGGATGCCATTTGGGACTTTGGATTTTATGATACCCCCTTAAGTTTCAGATGAGCCATCCTTTTCTTTCAACCACTTGAACAGGTTTCTCTTACCTGCAATCAAAATAATGTCTAACCAGGACAGGAGCCTTCTTGAGAACATTCAAGTAGGAGAGATCACATCTAGTTCGTTGAATCAGCAAAGGCTTTATGTGGCTGTTTGTGACATTTACTTTCATGGATGGCTTAGATATACTACCAAGAATGGGTAAATTGTTTCTGGTTGAAGGAAGAAGAGTAACAAAAGCAGACCAGTGAAACGAAAAGCAGACCAGTGAAACGTTTAAGAAGCATTACGATTTGGCACGATCCCAGCATAGAGGGCCCGGTGAGAAAGCTGGAAATGTGTTCTGGAGACCTTGTATGGAGGGCCTCAATTGCTAGGGAGAAGACTTTGAAACTAGTCTGACATTGAGGAGATAGTCCAAGGGTTTGAATAAAAGCATGGCATAATGGAAGATGTCGTTCAGAAGGATTAATCTGGCGACAGTATGCAGAACGGATTGGAACGGTGACTAGTAGGACAAGTGGAGGAGACTCCTGAATTAACTCAAAGTGTAATGAAGGTCGGAACATATGGAAATGGGAATATTTCACATCCTGGGCAGGATTTGGGTATAGCGGTATTTTGATGTTCTAAGGCTCAAGCATTAACAGGTAATAGTGATAAAATGCAGACTGGCCGACAAAGTAACTCTTGCTGTGTTAAAAACAAACCCACTCTTTACTCCCCCTTAAAGTATTAATTGAACAGTTTCTCCTAATATTTCAACCAGTGACATTGACAACATGTGTGAGATTAGTATTGCATCCTTTGATAAGGTCTTTGGAGAACTCAATCTTTAGAAATGTGTTTCTGAAAATGAATTCCTAATTTTTCCTCTAGAGTCCTCAGCTAAACAGTTTCTCTCTTACTTTTAGCATGTTTCAGAATAATTGTATTGATCTGGCTCCTTGAGTAGTTTCAGGGAAAATCTGCACTCTGAAGCTTTGCTTAACTTCAGAGACCCAGGGGAATGGAGGCTCGCCCCTCCCAGTAAAGCCAGTAAGCTCAAGAATGCTGGAGTCAGAACAGGATAAAAGAATTTAGTTTGCTTGGTAATAGCATGTCTAACCAAATTTACTTTCCCTCATGGGAGTACATATCAGTACTGTAAGAGCTGAAGCTGAGGATGGGGACAATACATATATTTTTGGAGGACAGTGGGTTCCATGGTATGCAGTCCAAAGCTATCTTCTAGGCCTTCCAGGACTTAAGTGCTGATTCCTTCCACTTGTGGGAGTGCTGTCAGCCCTCTCTGGGAATTGCCCTTGGTTGAAAATACTACCTTGCTAGGGGTACCTGGCTGGCTCAGTCAGTAGAGCGTGAGACTCTTGATCTTCAGGTGGTGAGTTCAAGTCCTGCATTGGCCAAGAGTTTACTTAAAGTGCCTTGCTCAAGGTCACTTTTGGGGGGGGGGAGTAGAATACATCCAGTGGATGGTCTCTTTGGGGGTACAAAGGGCCCAGCTCATCAGCCCAACTTGGCACAACTCTGAAAGACCATCCCAGATTCAGGGCTCCTCATGGAATTGGCTGAGACCTTTTGTAGAGTTTCCTCTTACTGGGTGTACCAAATTAACATAAACTTAAGGGTTTAAAACAACATAGATTTATTATCTTAGGGTTCTGGAGGTCAGAAGTCTGAAATGTCTCTCTAAGAATATGAATATTCACAAAAATGTTTACAGAATTTGGGAAACCAACAAAAAAATAAAAAAAGAATTATGATGGGAAACATCAATCTTTTACAAAGCTCATTTCTTCTGCATTTTTACATTCTCAGTAACAAGATACAAAATGAGACATTTCATTTTCCAATGTCTTGATGTCTGTTTTCACTCCAGGGTTTTAGTGAAAACAGTAATTTACATGATAAGATAAAAACAGTATATAAAAACTTAATAATATTGCAATTTTCCCAGTCCTTTCTATGTATATGCTATTAGACAAGGTGCCTCTAAGTAAAAGAATAACAGGAGTAATGAATTGCCATTCTATGGAATTTAGTAAAGGCTTTAAAATTTTTTTAACGATTTATTAAGTGTTCTCTATATCCAGCATGGGGCTTGTACTCATGACCCCAAGACCAAGAGATGCATGCTCTTCTGACAGAGCCAGCCAGGCGCCCCTAGGAAAGCCTTTTGTACATGCTTCCCAGAAAATGAGAAGGTGAATGACTGAAGTGACTGTATAATAAATCCATGTGCAAATTAAATGCTATGTGGGGCACCTGGATGTATCAGTCGGTAGAGTATATGACTGTTGATCTCAGGGTTGTAGGTTCAAGCCCCACATTGGATGTAGAGATCACTTAAGAAAAAAATCACATGCTTTCCATCTCCTTCTTTTCAAGATATTTGAAGGAGGACCTAATTAAGTTGTCAACTGCTATGTCATTAAAAATGCTTTCTTTTTAAAAAGATTTTGTTTATTTGAGAGAGAGAGCGAGCAAGTGAGTGTACCAGTGGGGGTGGGGCAGAGAAAGAGGGAGAAGCAGACTCCTAGCTGAGCAGGGAGCCCAGTGTGGGGCTCCATGTGGGGCTAGATCCCAGGACCCAGGACTCATGATTTGAACCAAAGGCCGATGCTAAACTGACTGAGCCACCCAGGTGCCCCTAAAAGTGCTTTCTGATGATATAAGCACTGTTGGACTTTTAGCATATAACTTGGATTGGAGTGGGTTTGCTAGAATAAATCTATTTGTGTTCATTTACTTAACTAGGTGAACAAGGTTTCTCCATTCTTACTATAAACAATACAAATTGACTAAATTTTTAGGTTCCTAAGTACGTTATTTAGTTCATCTCATGAATGGCTCCTTTTGTGTACAGGTCTGGTATACTCTCTGGAGATTGCAGTAAAGAGCCACTCCTGTGCTATACATTTTTTTGTTTTGTTTTTCTTTTCCTTACCAGTTAGACAAGAAGGCATGACTTGGGTTGTCTTTCTCCTACCTCTTGGGCACGGGGCTTCTGGGCATTAATTTTCGAAAAGAAGTGGCAGAGAGTCCTTCTACAACATTCTTCAGAAAAAAGAGCATTAGCTCCATCACTTCAAAATTACTTGGCAAGATGCTTTCAATACAGACACAATACACAGATAGTATTTGCTATATCATTAGGGATCTCTAAGGCACCAATAAAAATTTAGTAATGCATATATTTCCTTGATAGATTTTGAGTGTCTGATACTCTTAAGCATCTTCAATTATACATTTTCTAGGAAAGCGGTCTTTAAACCTATTATCCATAATAATCAACCCTACATTAATAGATTCCATTTATCCAAGTTGGGAGTTGGGATTTTCCGAGACTTTACTTATCCTTAACTTATCCTTTTTGTTATACTTAAGACAAATGAGACAGAAATGTAACCATTGTATTCATTGCACTTGTTAGTATCTTAACACTATTAAAACCAGAAAACAAATCAGTGAGAAGTAACTTGCTGTTAGATTAAATTTTAATTTTGAGAAAATTTTGCAATCATTGCAAAGAAAATGTTAGAGTTAAGTTTATGGTGAGCTAGACTGATTTTAAGTGCCCCTGAGAGGCCGAAGAAGAGAGGAGGGAAAAAAATAATCATGCCACATTTGACTCCGGAAAGTAAGCAACTTCATCATACATCAATGCCTAAAATATGAGTGAACATTAGAATTGCAGATGAGTTGGCAGAGGCAAGAACTCTGTCTTCTTTTATGTGATTTTGTTTTGCATTGGGCTAAGGGATTTTTTTTCCTATTACAAACTAAGAAAGAATTCCCAACTTTAAGCAATGGCATGGACAAGTTGCAATAATGAAATGTATGCTTTGTTGAAGATCTGCCTCTTTTTAAATCATATTGGTGGAATCTAATGAAATTGATTGAATAGAAGGATAGATAGTATTCATGGTAAATGTATGCTGGATTCCCAAAGCATGATGCTTTGTGTGTAAATATGCTCAGGTTCCAGAGCGATTGGGTTTTACATTCAGATGAGGAGCTAGATCCTGCTGGATGAAATGATCAGGTCTTGGGATGCTGAACAGATGCTGACCTGTGTGGTTTAAGTGCCCCTTGGGGAATGAATAGTCATCTGTAACTCCCTACTTCATGCTGCTCCCAAGTGCTGATTCTTTTTATGCTTTTTATTTTATTTTATTTTTAAAATTTTATTTTATAGATTTGTTTACTCATTTGAGAGAAAGAGAGAGAGAGAGAGCGAGCGAGCAAGTGAGAGCATGAGCGAGGAAGAGGCAGAGGGAGAAGGGGAGAGAGAAACCTTAAGCAGACTCCCCACTAAGCATGAAGCCCTATGTGGGGCTCAATCCCAGGACCCCGAGACTGTGACCTGAACCCAATTCCGGAGTTGGCCACTTAAACAACTGAGCCACCCAGGCACCCCTAAACATTTTATTTTTAAGTAATCTCTATACCCACCGTGGGGTTCTAACTCAAACCTTAGATCAGGAGCTGCATTCTCCACTGACTGAGCCAGTCAGGTGCCCCTGAATCTTCCTTTTTAAACAGAAACTATATGGGGATTTCTACCTTGATTATTATTATTACTGTGTTTTGGGATTTGTTTTCCTCTACCTTTGTTTTGAATGCAAGCATGACGTACCTCCTCTGTCCAGACAGGAGACCATAATGGGAGTTAGGTGGAGGCAAATCTGAGTATAGAATTCTGCTCTTTTAAATGTGTGACCTCAGGCAAGTTAGTAGGATTTAGAGCTTGGATTTGCAGCTGTATTACCATTTACAAAAGATGTAATGTTCTTACTCACCCCTCATATATCAGTTCTGTAAGTCCTAGAAGAGCTCTTGCCTTTTTTTTTTTTTTGGTAACACAGTTGTGCACATACCAGGACTTAGGAAAGTGAGACATGTATTCAAATAATTAAACCCTCCTTACATGGATGAATAAAGCAGCCCAAGGTCATTGTGGGAAACCTGGCATCTGTCCCTGGACTCTGGGTACTCAACTTGAACTGCTTCATGGCAGGATGAACCCACATGCTGTAGAATCCAGGGTTATCTCTCTTGTGATTTTTACCTTGAGTGAGTCTTGATGACAATGAGAGATGAAAAAGGATGGTACCTAATGGCAAGATTAAGGCGAAATTCCACAAAAGTAAAAATGTGGTGTCTGTATATGTGAGTATTCCCCTGGCCAGTGGGGAGAGAAGAAATGTGAGACCCAATTTTGCATTCAGAAGGACCACTAAGCTGTGAATATGGACCTGGGCAGAAATACCCAGGCACTTGTCTCAAGGTGGTTGTGACTCTTCTCTTGTGTGAAGAGCTTGTATTAACCTCGTTGGGGGAAGTTACCAGAGGTCGCCAAGTTCCATCAAAACCCATGGCCACCACCTTCCATTCAATCAGACCTATAACTGGAGTCCTGCCATAGTATGCTCAGTAAGGGACAAGTTTAGAGGCAGAGTGGGGAGGAGACAGCTTAAACATTGGTAAAACAGCCAGCTTCCCACTAACTTGTATCTGCGATAGTCTGGGAAGTCTATACGAGAATGAATTCTCAAGGTTCTAGACCAGAGAAGGTGAAAGGTAACATTGGCTACATCTACCTATTAATAAATAGTTTTTGCTTCATCCAGAAACTCTGCAGTCTGGACAGTCCAGACAGATTTGATACCTGAAATGGCTGGGATGGTTGACTAAGACCTAATATAAGAGTGGCCTCTAAGGTTGAAATGCCAGAAGTAGCCTGAAGGAACTCAAGAACTCAGAAAAATTAGAACATTGGAGTTATTTTATTGGGTGTGCCCCTTCCCCTACTTTTCTTTGCACCATATCTGCCAACAAGATGACAATGACCTACTCCCTTCTCAAGGCACTGAGAAGTTCATGGCGATAGGGACTTGAATACTCTGTCAGAGTCGCCTTCTTGAGGTTTGCAATGATGGTGGGAGAGGCTCCCGTTGAACTGGGCTTCCTCATTTCACTGGGAAGGATGGAATCTCAGAATGGTAAAGGCCAAGGGGAGACATGTAACTACTAGAGACAAAATGGGTCCAATTACTGTTACGGGCAGCAGAGCCAGAGTGGCAATTAGGCCGTTTTGTTGTGTAGGGAGCTCTGGGGACGGCTCATTGATTTCCGCATCCCTCAGTGAAAAAAGTTATCAGTTCATTGTCACAGTTCAGCTTCCTCAGGACCAAATTCTAAGGCAAGATGTGCACTGTGAAATTTTACTCCGGACTGCTGTTGGGGATTAACACCCACGGGAGAGTGAAGGAAGCAGGATTAGGCAGAGGGAGAGGCTGAATTGTGACATGGTCACATGAGAGGCTACTGCTAATCCTGCAGTGAGCTCCAAAGCTCATTCTGTGGACTTGCAGAGGGTTCTGATCTGGAGCAGTGTTGCCGGGCCTTTATGCATCTGCAGTGGCCAGTTATTTGATATGGGTTGCTTTTCAAAGGGAACATGATCTTTGGCAAGGCTGTTCTTTCTTCAGGCCCAGGCAAGGCTTCAAAGAGGGACTCAGTTGAGAACTGTTGGCTGTCAACCCTCAACAACAAGGGGGAACGAGTGTTTTGGTCTTAAAAGGAGGGGGTGAGTTTTTGAGGGGTGCCCTAGAGTACCCACAATGCTTACTGAAGTAGTGTAGGATCTGTATAATTCAGGGGTGCGATATCTAGATGGAGTAAAGAGATCTGACTTGCGTTATCATAATGAGAATCATCGCCTCTGGGCCTGTCCTCGGACCTGAGCCAGATCACAGAAACAGCCCCTTGAATAAACAGGTATTGGGTCCCCTGGAAGGAGGATCTTTGTGACATTGTCCTAAGCATGTGCTACAAATTTGCCTCAAAACTTTCTTCCAGGGGATGGGGATCCATTTATCAAGAGTGTTCACGGACTGGGGAATGGGAAAGAGAGCCTCATTAGGGATTGCCAATTAGAGGCTCACCTAATCCTGGAATTGTCAGATGTTGCTGTAGCTTACTAAGCTAAGTAAGTAAGCAAGCTAAGCTTATGTAGCCAAAAGTTAGATGACAAATGGAGTTTTAGGCTGAGACTATGGTTATTTCCCAAGTTCTAGAATAATGGCTGGGATAGACATACTCAGGATCCGGCAGAATCCCTACTTTGACTCCTGTATTCATAGAGTTGACCACCATTGAAGTAGGCACAGTGAAAACCCCTGTGACTCCCCCTACCCCCCACACCAGGAGAATAAACCCAAAGCAGTATTTACTTTCCCAAGGCAACTGTAAATACTGGTGTCACCGTGAACATTTTGAAAGATGGTGGGAAGGATGATTCCAGTCACATCCTCAACTTAATTTGACTGTGTTAGGCAGAGGCCATGTGAGTCTTGGAGAAGTGTTGTAGAGAATCACACAGTTAATTGGGTGTTGACTCATTTCATTGATTGCTGCATATGTGATCTCTTCCCTAGACTAGTCAACATAGTGCTTGGAATCTACCTGGGCAGGAGAAGCTTCTTCCTGACCTCTGGGGAATAAACCCCACTTCTCCTCTTTACTCCTCATACTGTCCAACACTTCAATAGCTTAATTCTGTGTATGAAACCTCTTTTCTTGAAACACCTTCCGTAGCGTTGCAGGTTGAATTCCCTGGGAATCAAGATAAAAGGCAGATGAACACCCAGGGTATTTATTATATGCAGGGAGAGGATGAAAGCAGGCTTGGGCAGAGGGAGAAGTTGGGTTGCAGTGCAATCTCGACTGACTTCCCAGTCAACGTCACATGGAGCTCTGAAGCTGGGGTGGTCCTTCAGAGTTGTCACAAGATGTGGTGTGAGTGTACCAGTACATAGTATACTCCTATATTGAGCTTGGATAGGGGTCTCTTTTTAGCTGAAGCAATCCCCAGATGGGATCTGAAAGCAGAGGGCTGATCTACCATCAGTAGTCTCAGTAACTGGAGATGTCCTTTGGTTTTCAGGTGGGATGTGGATTATACCCAAATCACAACCTGCATTAGAAGTGAGCAGTGGAAGGACGGAAGGTGTTAGGATGAAGGAGACAGCACAGATGATGATGTGATGCTCCATTGTATGGTCAGCTCCTCTTGGCTGGCCAGAAGAGACTTGGCCAGCTTCCACACTGGCCAGTCCCACGGCAGAAAGGGTATTTCTTCACTCCAGTGGTCAGTCTCTGTATTTCTCTTCTGTGCAAGCTCATATTACGCTTAGCTAGAGAATAAAAAGAGCAGCATTTATGCCCACACTTGTTAGGCATTTATTGTAAGCTATATGATTGCATTAAGTGTTCTCTGCGTTATGGGAACAATTTCAGAGGGAAAGCTTCCAAAACAGCTCGTTTATGGCTACAACGAACGTCTCCTTTGCAATTGCACTTGTCAAAACAGCCTGTCCCACATCCTCTCTCCCCGACCCTCGCTCCTTAGCTTTGTCTGGGAAGAAATGAGAGCTAATGAGAGAGAGAGAGCGAGCAGAGAAATGGAGTTCAGAAAAACCGCTGAAGAGATGCCTGGAAGACTTCTTGAAAGCAAGCTTGACCATTTGCACCCTTTCTTAAAAATGCATGGAGATGATCCAATTAGTTGGAGAGCCGAATTTTTCTCCCCCCTGCATGTGTAAGAAGATGAACAGTAAGAAAACACTGGCTGGTGTCTTTGCAGCTGAATGTCAAGCAGATTCCTCGAAAAGAAGGAGATAATATTATGGATTATGGGAGGTAAGGGTGTGAGGAATTTACAAGGAATGTTGCAACAGATTTCAATGATGCAGTGAAGGAAATTTACGAATAAGTGACTGGTAGAAAGAAAAATTCAGAGTGAAGAATGATATCACATTTGCTGGTGCCTGAGCTGACAGGGGAATGGAGGAAGAAAAATAGCACATGTGTAGAGTCTGTGTGAGACACACTTCCTCAGAACAGGAGTGCCAGGTGAAGCCAGCTGCCCCTGGGACATCATTCCAGGGGCTCTCGTAGGAAAGTCTCTCCCACCCTCTCTCCTTGCCGCCCCGCCAGGTACCTTTGAAATTTGCTCTTAGAAATGACTTTGTTGTGCCTTGTTTTTCTTATAATTTTATTTTGAAGCCTATAGCATCTGGCATGAGCCTGCATGTTTGGCTGTATTCTGTTAACACTTTCTGATTATTTGGAAAATGTGAATCCTCTCACGAGTGGAAACGTGACAACTCATGTTTCCTGGGGAGTACCTACATGTGATAATATTCCTTCCTTAGCTCTTTGAGAGCGTGGGGCACGCACCTGAGACGATGGACATTCAGAGGAAAGGTGCCAAAAAGAGAGGAAAAGCCCATCAACGGCCCCGAAAGATCCTCATTTGCTGTTTTGCAATGCACCTTCAGGCCATGGGAAGATGGTGTGGTGGAGTCAGTGCCCCGAGTTCAAATCCCAGCCTGAACTTAACTTGTACAATTGTGGCAGTATTGATAACTGTAAAGAACAAGTTAAAAGTTACAATATTTACAACCATTTAACTATAAATCATGAGTTAAAAGATATTTCAAGTAGAAAATATCTTTCCCTCAATTGTGCCACACTCATGGGGCAACCGCTTTTATTGTTCTGGGTCCCTTCCAATATTTGTTCTCATATATATTTTAAAAAATTTTGTAGATATAGATTTTATATTCTCATTTTTTCACATAAAGATAATTTTTACATGTTATTATATAGTCTTAATAATTATAAGTGTTCATGGATTTCTGTGGCAAGTTTTACTCAGTTGTATTTCTTTTTTTTAAGATTTTATTTATTGGAGCACCTGGGTGGCTCAGTGGGTTAAACCTCTGCCTTCAACTCATGTCATGATCTCAGGGTCCTGGGATCGAGCCCCGCATCGGGCTCTCTGCTCAGCAGGGAGCCTGCTTCCCCCTTTCTCTCTGCCTGCTGCTGTGCCTACTTGTGTTCTCTCTCTCTGTGAAATAAATAAATAAAATCTTAAAAAAAGATATTTATTTATTTATTTATTTATTTATATAGAGCGAGCACAAGCAGGGGAAGGAGCGGAGGGAGAGGGACAAGCAGACTCCCTGCTGAGTATGGAGCTGGACACAGGGCTTGATCTCATGACCCTGAGATCATGACCTGAGCTGAAATCAAGAGTCGGCTGCTGAACCGACTGAGCCACCCCCTGAACCGACTGAGCCACCCAGGCACCCCTACTCAATTGTATTTCTATAGGACAGTGTGCTGGTTTGTAATTTTTGCACTACAGAGCAGTCTCAAATTTGAGAAGGATTGCTACTATTCAGAGGGTTGTGAATGTTTAGACAGCTTTTGAGATATTGCTGGATTGCTTTCCAAAATGTTTACGGCAGTTTAAAATGCACTAAACATTTCCACCTCACTTGCCAGCCTTGGGTGTCAACATTTTAAGTGGTTCTATTATTTTCATGGTGTAAAGTGTGACTTTACTGTTTACCATGTATTTCTTAGAGGATTGACAAGGTTGTATGGGTTCCCCTCCACCAAGTTTGAACTTTTCTCAAAATAAGAAGTGAAAACAATATGTGTAACAAATTTATGATTCGTTCTAGGGAGAGTACCAAGACTTCTGTATACTTTTATCCTCATGCCCCAGCTGGAAACCTCTTGCCACTTTGTTTTTTATCATTTTCTCTTTCTTCCTTCCTCCTCCCTTCCTCCCTTCCCCTCCCTCCTTCCCTCCTTCCCTCCCTCCTTTCTTTCTTTCTTTTTTGGAATTTATTTGTTTGAGAGAGAGAGACAGAGTACTAGAGGGAGAAGGGGAGGGTGGAGGCAGAGGAGAAGCAGGCTTCCCACTGAGCAGGGAGCCCGATGTGGGGCTCCATCCCAGGACCCCGGGATCATGACCTGAGCTGAAGGCAGACCTTTAACCAACTTGGCCACCCAGGCACCCCTCTCTGACTCTGTTTCTAAGTGTAATTTTTCCTGAACCATTTGAGAGCATGCTGAACACACTGTCCTCCTTTCCCCGTTAACAATGTTGTATTATATTTCCTGATTTTGATAATTACACCATCGTTATGCAAAAAAGTTCTTATTCTTAGGAAATACATTTAAGTTTTACCTAATCTCCAATTCATATTCCAGTTTTACAAATTATTTCAGTAATAACCTGGAGAATAAAATTTCTTTTTTGCCCAGGAGCCCATCCATGGTTCTCAGTGCTCTTAGCGTTATGTTTCTTTTGGAACATTTCTCAGCACTACTTGTCTTTCATGACACTGGCATTTTCAGAGTACAGGGCAATTATTCTTCAGAATATCCAGCAGTGATCAGGTAAAAGTTTAACAAATGTCTGTCTGGAAAAGTCATGCTGTGTAGCATTTGCCGATTTCCATGGTGTCAATACTCTCCCATCATGGCTGACGTCAAGCTGCCGACATGATGTTGCTGAATGTGCCACTGGAAAGAACTGTGCACAGTCAGCTCTCATATGAGCTGTATGCATGAGCCAGCACATCCCTGAATGTCCCTCAGCTTGGGTTTGGTACTTGTTTTCTCCCGAATAGAGCAGGTTATGCATTTCTGTCAGGAGCGCCAAGGAAATAAAAACTACATTTTTCTCAGGATGTCATGTCAGGAGGCATGTGATGTAGATACAACCTACCTGTACTTACTTATCTTAGAGTAAGAAAAAAATTTTGTGTCCATCTGTGTTTATCTCTGTGTGCACACAGAGAGTGTGTGTATGTATATATACATATAATGTAATTACACGTAAATTTTTCAGATTACATATATACACGTGTAATTATATGTATATATTCACACATATAATGTAATTTCATTTCTTCCTCAATATATGAAATAAATGGAAGTGAGGATAAAGGGATGTTCTGGTTGAAGCAGAGGAAGTCCATTTCCCAGAGTCCCATTATCCCCATGTTATGGCCCTGAGAGGGCTCTGAGTTGAACAGTTCGAGAATCACTATCTTAAATGGAGGATGTGGGTTTATTTTTAAAGGGTATGGCATTCTGATTACTCCTGAAGGATGTTCAGTGTTAGTAGGAAGGATTGGTTCGCTAATTAATATCATGCCTATTCAGTGTGCCGACCTAAATGTACCAGCAGGACACATTTCTATCTTTATTTATTTAATGTATATATTTATATATATTAATATGTATTTAAATATATATAAATTTATAAATATATAAAATATATATTTAATATATAAATATGTGCATTATTTAATTTACATATATAAAATAAGCTCTACCCCCAATGTGGGCTCAAACTCATGATCCTAAGATCAAGAAATGCATGCTCTACTGACTGGAAGCCCAATGTGGGACTTGAACTCCCAACCTTGAGATCAAGACCTGAGCTGAGATCTAGAGTTGCACACTCAACTGAATGAGCCACCCAGGAACCCCAAACATAATTAAAGAGATTTGCATATCAGAGTTTAGTTTTCCTGATTCAATGATCTCATTCTTATTTCTTCAATAGTGATAGACTTAGTTTAGCTCAGTGACAATAAATGTCACATAATTTGCCGGCATCTGTCACCTGTGAAAGGAGGAGGATGTGATACTCCTCAATCCCTGGGTCTATATGGGAAAGAACATTAAAATTCCAGATCACACCATTCCCAAAGAGAGAGAGACTAGCCTAGGTCACCAAAAAAAAAACCCAAACAAACAAACAAACAAACAAAAAACCCAAAACAAAACAAAAAAAACAATGCAAAAAAAAACTGCAAGACTGTCACCCCATGCACTCTTGGCTTCTTTTTCCTCAGGTTGGAAATCTTTTTTTTTTTTTTAATAAATCTTTATTTAGCACCAGGTTTACTTATTTATTTATTTAAGGATTTTATTGATTTATTTGACAGAAAGAGAGAGCAGCAGAGGGAGAAGCAGACTCCCCACTGAGCAGGGAGCCCGACGTGGGACTCAGTTCCAGGATTCTGGGATCATGATCTGAGCCAAAGGCAGATGCTTAACCTACTGAGCCACCCACGTGCCCACACCAGGTATGTTTATAAACATGGTCTTATTTTTATTTTTCTTAAGGAAGCTGTACACCTGACGTGGGGCTTGAACTCACAATCCCTAGATCAAGAGTCACCTGCTCTACTGAGTAAGCCAGTCAGGTGCCCCCTCAAGTTGGAAAGCTTGATCTAAGTGGGCTTGGACCAAGTGATGGCACTTCTTTAGCACTTACTTGTGGAAATCTGTCCTTCCCCTAGAGCCACACATGGTACCCTCTTCAGGTACCCATGATTCCTCCTGTGTTTTCAAGACTTTTAATGAAAAAACAGCAAATGGGCAAAAAGTAATGATTGTATGAAATATCCCATTTTGGGGGTTGCTCAGTTTTATGGATGCTGAAATATTAGGTGAATACAGTGATTAAATCTTTAAAAAATTATATTACATTTTACTCCAATAATCACATATTTATACTTCAGTGGACTGATAGAATTTTGATATTAGAAATCTCATAAAGTAGATTTTCCTTTCAGGTTATAGATTATTTATTTATTTATAAACAAGTACTGAGGTGTTAATGATAAACCTGAAAAAACAACATGCCTTTTTAATATTATGGGCATTATTCAGGGATACCAGAAGTGACGTCGATGTGGGTATTTGTCTGTTCAGCCTTTCAGAGGTTGAGATAGAAACAGAATATGAAATTTTGTCTCAATACCGAGGTGAAAGCCAACTTTCAACTGTCCCTACTAGTCTGCCCCTGCTCCAGCCTTTCAGAAAGATTTTCTGAAATTATTTTTGAAATGCACTTTGGCTAAGAATGCTGCCAAGGCCCTTGGCAGAACCAAAGCCCCTCTGGTACCCAATCACAGTGTTGGTGTGCTAGGCTTCATCTCCCCTTGTTGCTATTGACACAAATTCATCTCCCCTTCCCTGCTGGGAGAACATGCACATTTCTCAGTGCCGCCTCTTTGCTCCGGATTTTAGGTGTGTTCATCACACATTCACTTTTTTTTAAAAGATTTTATTTTCAAGTAGTCTTTACAGCCAATGTGGGGCTTGAACTTAAAACCCTGAGATCAGGAGTTACACACTCCACTGACTGAGCCAGCCAGGCACCCCACACATTCCCTTTTTATTTTTACTTATTTATTTTAAAAGATTTATTTATTTATTTGAGAGAGAGAGAGAGAGAGAGAGAGAGAGAGAGAGAGAGAGGTGTGAGTGGGGGCAGAAGGAGAGAGAGAGAAGCAGACTCTGAAGTGGGGCTTGATATCATGACCCTGAGATCATGACTTGAGCTGAAATTAAGAGTCGGATGCCTAACTGACTGAGCCACCCAAAAGCCCCCACACTTTTTAAAGGGAGTCCAAAAAGTAAAGATGCTATCGTGAGAACCAAGGAAGGCATTATATAAGTTTGACAACTCTTCTGGCTCCCATTTTGGAGGAATGGGTTGCTTGAGGTACACATAGAACCTGTGGAAACCCTGGCTGTTATGCTTGTCACATAGTCCTTCAAAGTACCTTGGGGCCATCAAAGAAAACAAAAGTGAAAACCAAGATGAAGAGCTACAACAATCCTATACTCTCTGTGAAGGCAGAGGCCCTGTTTTTGGTTTCCTTTATGATTTAGCGCTGGACACGCTAGTATGTAGATAATTACATACAAAGTGAAGCTAGAATCCAGCAATCCAGTCCCTTGCGTGTAGCCAAAGATCTATTCTGGTCTACATAGAACTAAGGAAAGGAAGCCCCATGCTTTTCATGTTTTCTCTCTTCCATGTCCCCTTACTGTGATCTTTTGGTGACTCATCATTAATTCTTCCAACAAATATGTATTGTCTTCTCTATGGCACTGACCATACTGATGAACAAGATAAATGTTATCCTTGCTTCAGGATATAGATATAGTTCACGTCCTGGTCAACCTAACTTTGGCCTAGATCATGCAGCTGCTGCTATGTGCAGAGGGCAAATCCAATGCTCTGTTAGATTTTCCAGGAAATGGTATTGCTCATGTGCTTGCAAATCCTCTTAATGTTTTTTCAAAGGATCTGAGTTCCTTGGGATATATAACTGAAGATCAAGGTTCTCTTCACTTAAAATATACCTAAGTAAGATTATGAAATAATCAGACTAATTTCAATCAGATTAATATCAGTCTATAACAAAACAAAGCAGTTCTAGAGGAATTATTTCTCGGGGTCTCCCACTTCTTTCCCTGGCACCATACATTTATTACAAACCCAGGAAGAAAAAAATTTCACCAATAGCTCCAGGCAGAGACCAAACGGGGTTATTAAAGATTTTTACATCTTTCCCAGGTCTGTAATTCTGTGGTCTTTTTCAGACTAGTGTGTTATGGGCAGATTGATCATGCATGCAAAAGGATGTGTCTGCAAAAATATGTCACTGGGTTGTCTTTGCTGTAGCCATTAGAAACACCTACAGAATTCTGTAGATAAAATGTAATCCTCTTCTCATATGAATATTTGTCTCCTTTGTTCCTTAGATGATTTCTAGTGAAAATCCATTTCCAATGAACTATAAGTTTTTGAGGTCAAGATGCACATTAGAGGGGACTGTTTTTGAAAAGAGCTAATTTGAATTAGTCAGGGCCCCAAGAGGAAACAGATGATGCTCTTGAACTGGATGATTTAAGGAGAGCTTAATAAGGGCACTATTTATAAAGATGTGGGTATGATATATGATATAGGGAAACCATAAAAGATACTTCAGGAACCAAAGACTTTAGTGCTGATACCTGTAAGAATGTTATTATTGCTTGGCCTTAAGGGAGATGAGAAAGTACTTACTGGGACCCCAAAAGTGAGAGTTTTGTAGAGATGGTTGCTTTTGAATGAGGAAGCTATCCATCTCGAGGCAAATTGGCAGGGAGGGACATACAGAAATATATACCCTGGCCTCATTTAATTTTCTCTCCGATCTTTTGGCAAGGGTCTTCATGAGCCAAACCCATTGGACAGTAAAGGACAAGGAAGACATTGATAGAGTTCATACAGATCAGGCTCTCAAGGTGGAGAGCAGGATGGAGAAGAGATTTGGAGGGACAGATAGAAGATATCCTGTGAGGCGCCTGGGTGGCTCAGTGGGTTGAGCCTCTGCCTTTGGCTCCGGTCATGGGCTCTCTGCCTGCTTCCCCCTCTCTCTCTGCCTGCTTCTGACTACTTGTGATATCTCTCTCTCTGTGTCAAATAAATAAATAAATAAAATCTTAAAAAAAAAAAGAAGATATCCTGGTGCACCTTCCATATTAGTTAGAAACCCTTCAATGTAGGGTGCAGCTCAAGGAGATTGCAAAGTCATCTATTTGCTTAAGCCATACCTCCAACTTTGTAGATTTAGGTATGCCTCTACTGAGCCCCGTGTTTAGCAAAAGGCTCTAGGTGGCGTGAAAAAAATGGACAAAAATTCCTATGAGTATTGAGCCTACCTCTTATTGGCAGCCATTTCTGTTAGGTGTTGTTGAGTTGCAAGAGAAAGTCCATCAGGTCAGAAATTTAAAAGTGATTGCTTATAAGAAATTCCTCTTAATTATATATCTTTCAGGCAATTACTCTTTGAGTTCGGTATTATACCTCTCTTCTTTCTCTTCTCTTTCTCTCAATATCTCTGTCTCTCTCCTCATACCTCTTGTCCATCGGGGGGAATAAATCTCTTCTTCTCTAGTCTGTATCAGGCGGGCTTCATTTTAAGGCTCTTACTTTCTACTTACCCGTATTTCGATTTACATGTACCTTTGTATCTATGGTTTCCTATAATTTTTAAAAAAGATTTATTTATTTATTTATTATTTGAGTGGGAGAGAGAGGGGGGGGGAGAAAGAGTGAATCTCAAGCAGACTCCCCGCTAAGCATGGAGCCTGTTGTAGGCCTCCATCCCACAACCCTGGCATCATGACCTGAGCCAAAATTCAGAGTCGGATGCTTAACTGACTGAGCCCTACCCAGGTGCCCCTCCTATAATTTATATGAAAGTACTCTCTGAAGAGGTGGTTATCTTCTTCCAGTCTACATTACCTTCACCCTAAAAATGGTTGTTCATGTGACAGATGATCTTCATGCACTATCCATTCACCCATTTGTTCATTCTCTAAAAATTCATTAGAATATTGAGTACCTTTTTACATCAGTGGTCAAAAAAAGGTCCCCCTGCAATGGGGCCCATTTCGGTCACTCCCATAGGTTATTGGGACTGGAGTAGTCGGGGCATATGATGGACTGTAGTCTTTTGAAAGACGTAGCTAGCAAGTGGAACAGACCAAACCCAGAGTTCAGAGTCCTATCTTATCTCCGTTTGAAGCACTGTGCCCAAGAGGTGGGAGCACAGACCAGCCAGTCTGCAGAGTGGTTGAAATTTGTGGGGGGACTGTTAATCTGGAACAGGAATCTAGGTCCTACAAGGGCTGAAACTGCATCTCAGATTGTCCTGCATTCAATGAACACTTACCAGTGGCGACTCTTACAGAGGTGGATAGAACTGCTTCCTGCCCTCAAGTGGTATTACTCATTTATAAGGGTAGAATAGGCACTTGTTGATGGTTTCAGTGCCCCTTCCCATTTTGGGGTTTCCACTTCATCTCTTCCATTTGCTCTGCATTTTCTTTTTTTTTTTTTTTTTTTAAGATTTCATTTATTTATTTGAGAGAGCGAGAGCGAGAGAGTGAGAGAGAGCATGAGCAGGGGGGAGGGGTAGAGGAAGGGGGAGAAGCAGAATCCCCTTGATCCCAGGACCCTGGGCTGAAGGCTGAATGAGCCACCCAGGCACCCTGCTCTGCATTTTCTTAACATTTACATATACTGAACACTTCTGTTCTATTTTGAAATAACAGGTTAATGTGCTATCTTTTCCAAGCATTGTTCTATTACTTATTTCACAAGCTATAACTGATTCTATATACATACATATATGTAGCTCTCTATCTGCATGTGTGCACACATGTTTTGCTAGAGACTGAGAAAGGACAGGGGCACTCTGTGCCTTCACTGATCCACTCTGCTCTTTGGTTTTGGGTGTGTGGGGGGTTAGAGTTGTACTCTCTTCCTTCATCATTTCTCTATCCTATGGTTTTGAGTACCAGCCCTGGCTTAAACTTGCTCCTTGAGTTGACATTTGAAAAGAGAATTCCCTACATGTGATATGCTTTGGCATCCAGTGTGTTGTCTTAGAGGAGTGTGTGGGTGAAAGCATGCCCTTTGGACTGACTTTTCTTGGGGCGCATGGGCACAGGGACCGTGATATTTCAGACTAGATTAGGTTTCATGCATTTGCAGTGTGCATAGAACTTCCTGTGGACATTGTTAGAAAGGCAGACGTGTAGATAATACCTCTTCAGACAGTGGTCCAATGGAGCATGGATTTATTCATTTTCTTTTTTTTAAAAGATTTTATTTCAGACAGAGATTATAAGTAGGCAGAGAGGAAGGCAGAGAGAAGGGGAAGCAGGCTCCCTGCTGAGCAGACAGCCTGATGCGGGGCTCGATCCCAGGACCCTGGGATTATGACCTGAGCCAAAGGCAGAGGTTTAACCCACTGAGCTACCCAGGTGCCCCAGATTCATTCATTTTCTAAGAATGCCTTAACAAAGTATCACAAACTTGGTGGCTTAAACAACAGAAATTCATTATCTCATTGTTCTAGGGGCTAGAAATATGAGGTCGATGTGTCAGCAGGGCCATGCTCCCTCTGAGGACACTGGCGAAGGATCTATTCCAGACTTCTCTCCTAACCTCTGGTACTTCCTTGGTTTGTGGCAAGATAACTACAGTCTATGCATAATGTTCTCCGTTGGTGAGTGTCTGTGTCCAAGTTCCACCCCCACCTTTTCTTTTAATATTTATTTGTTTATTTACTTATTTGACACACACACAAAGAGAAAGAGAGCACAAGCAGGGCAAACTGCAGAGGCAGAGGGAGAAGCAGGCTCCCTGCTGAGCAGGGAGCTGGATATGAGGCTCGATCCCAGGACCCTGAGATCATGACCTGAGCCAAAGGCAGACGCTTAACTGACTGAGACATCCAGGCGTTCTTCAAGTTTTTCCTTTTTCTAAGTATACCAATCAAATTGGATTTGGGGCCTACTGTCCTCTACGAAGAATTATTTAACTAAACACTTCTGAGATGATCCTAGTTCCAAGTAAGGTCACATTCTGAGGTGTACCGGGAGTTAGAACTTCAAATTTGAATTTTGAGGGAGGCAGATTTCAACCCATAACGGTGGATGGGTTACTAGGAAGTAACATTTAAAAAAAAAAGATTTATTTATTTATTTGAGAGAGAGAGAGAGCAAGCAAGCCTGAGCGGGAGGGGAAAAGACATAGGGAGAGAGTGCCAAGCGAACTCCACACCGATTGCTGAGCCCAGCGTGGGGCCGATCTCATGACACTGAGATCATGACCCGACCTGAAACTAAGTGTTGGATGCTCATTGGACTGTGTCACCCAGGTGCCCCTAGGAAGTGGCATTTTTACATATTGTATTGGCAACTCCTTGTGCTGCTGTTATTAATTTTGGCTCCATCTTGGATTCCAGTGACCTGATGCCAACCAGTTCTAAGCAGATTTTGGTCCATTTCATACCAGGGCATCTGGAGATACCTCCCCCCTCCCTCGCAGACAGTAGCTCTTCCTTTTTGCTCAGGTTTCTCCACTACGATCTCATGGAATGCCTGCTGCAGCTCCCTCAGTAGTGACATGTGAACGACTCAGAAATATGTGGGGAATTAATACCCCATGGGCCACACTTGACCAATGGGAGATGAAATCCAATGAATAAAAGCTTCCTTCTCTCATCCTTAGGTGAATAGGTCTGAAACCCTTTGCACTATGGTCTTTAAGGATCTTGCCAAAATCAACTACTAGTCTCCAGAGGCAGTGGCCAACTTGCTGGTTGCATTCTTGTGTTGTTTTGTCCTTACTCCTCTTCCCTGTCTTCACTCCCCAGATAAATTACCTGTATGAAGACCTTTGTCTTAGGTCAAGTGCCATGTAAGCAGAGCTTAAGATCCAAGCTTCCTGGGTACTCCTGTTGTAAGTGATCCATGAACCAGTCTTGGAGAAATTCTCCAAAATTCTGTGCAAAAAAAAATGGGTTAAAATCAGACAATGTATTTGTTTGGTAGGGCATTCCTCACACCACCCTTTTACTTTAATCCTAGAAAAATATGAGAGATCTGAAGTTAGGGGCTATATGAGCGAAGGTCCAAATCCACAGTAAATCTCAGAATGAGAAACAAACCACCCTCTGTAACCGAAGTCACCAAGTACCCAGATACTCTGGCTAGTAATGTCTGACCTCAGAAAATATCTGGGTGATGGTTCAATGTGACTCAATTCTCAAAGCCTCATTAACTTGGTGCACTGAGAAAATTTAGTTTGGGACCCTGTAAGTGTGTGGGTCATATGTTGCCTTCCCTTCATTAAGCAGGGTCCTTTGGCGCTCTGGAGGTGGTCAAGAGGCGGGAAGGCCAGCAGGCTAATAGCCTGCAGGAGGTTAGAATGTGATAGTTACCTGCTATATCCCATATAAACAAGACTTGTGCCACCGAGAACCCTATCCCCTTCTTAAAGCTTCATTTGAATAAACCACCAATTTACAGTAGCCTTTAATTTGGCAGAACAGATTTTGTAATCTGGATGTTCTGTGTCTGCTACTTGGCTGAGAGGAGGGCAGGTTCTTAGACTGACTTTTGGCAATAAAACCAAACAGTTACTTACCAGAATGGCCAGCTCGGCGGGAAAGATGACAGCTCTGTGCTCTGAACATCAGGATTTAAAATCCTGCCAGAGTTTGTCAGCCCTAGTGCCCAGACACAGTTGGGGAAGAAATATTCCTGGGGGAGAAAAGTAATAATAAACTAAAGAAGAGAAATGTAAAATTTATGTGTGTTTGTATGTGTCTCTGGGTATAAAATGATAGTGTTATCTTAGCCAAGCTGTGTATTGTCATAGTCTTGAATGTTCAGAAGAATGGTTTGTGCATAGATGATCGAACATGGAGGAAGAGAGTGAATAACAGAACATGGCAAGAACAGACCAGCTAGGCTGTCCCCATGCAAAGACCCTAAAACTACTGGTAATGAGGCCAGCCATTGAGTGGATTTCATACTACCCATGTTGTACTTGAACGGGTTTGAACTTGGGGAGATTTGGGCGTATCTCACATCTCCCTCATTTACCATCTGAGTGCCAGCCAGTTCCTTCACCTCTCTAGTAATACTGCAAGGCAGAATTGAGGATTAATACTCATGCTTACTGAGGATTAATGAGTAATGAGGATTAATGAGAAAATGTAGAAAAGGCACCCAGCTTAATTATTACTACATAGTAGCCATTCAGTAAATGGTGTAAATTATTGTAATGGGTATAAGAAAACTATTTTATTGGACTCTAATTTTGTGTACACGGAGTATGTCTTGGATTTTGTGTACACAGTCTTAGTTCTTGAAGTGTTTAAAGAACCTTTCAGCCATGAATGTGTGTGTCCTTATCCACAAGGACAAGATAGAGGAAAACCTGGTATGTATTTGAGATGATTGAGTATATGCATTTGTGGGTCTACTTGTCATGTAACATATACATGTACCAACATTTTTGATTCTCAAGAATCCGCTTAAATCTCTGTTTCTCTTTGTCCTGTTCTTTTTTTCATGATTGCTGTATCTTCTCAGCTCAGTGAGGTGTTGATAGAGAATTGTTCAGGGAGAAGAAATGTCAGACAGATTATCTGTTTCCTCTCATTGCCTTTTTCCTGCATATCTGGTGATCCGTGGTTGTCCATTTCCATTTATAAGAGGGACACTAAAAAGCTGATTGGAAGCTTGTCGCACCAGTGGGAGTTGTCAACTGTGAATATCCCTGTAGGATTATCTGGCTGGGCCATTTGGGGGGGGGGACTTTGATTAGGTTTACCTCTTTCACTGGTTGTATTCCTGAGCAAAGTCTTGTTCAGTAGAGGGTAAAGGCATAATGACCAGTATTTCTGGGAGCAGAGTAGGGCAGAGGTCTGGGGAGACCTCACCATCCAGTGTTGATATACTCAGTCTGTTTGTATCTTGACTGAGCTGGAGGATACCAGACACAAAGACTCTACTTTTGCCCTTTCTAGAGAATAAATCTTCGATAATGTTCTGGGGTGAGTGGAAGAAGTTTCAAGGAGTGGAGGAAAGGATCTGGGGACCTAACTGCTGCCTAAATAGATTTTAGCTCATCTTTGTTATTTCAAATCTTTCTTTTTCCTGGCTCTCCTCCCTTCTAGAGGTACCTAATGCTGCCTTTGAGGATTTTCTTGTGTGAATTGATGTACTTCGAGTTGTTTCCTTGCTGCTGGCTTAAGATCAAGTGTTCATGGCTCCTAAAATCTTTTACCCTTGCTTGCCTGTCAGCTTTCCAGTTTCCGAAATGTTGTTAACTTTTTGTGTGATCTCCTGTTTACCAAATCCTTATGGTTTTATGCCTTTAAGTTATTGAAGTGAAATTTTTCAATCTATTATTTTTACATACTCTTATATACTTGTGCTATGATCTTGATTAAATGTATTTAGCATAGAAATTTTATTTTTCAACCTTTACATAGACAGTATTCAACAAAGCAAAGTTCTGTAATGTAATGGCAGAAGAATAGCTAGGTAAAAAAGGAATGAAATGAATTTTGTGTCTTGAGCCATCCATGGCTTTGAACCCAGGCTTCAGTCCTGCCATGTCCCTAGTCCCATATCTGGTTAGAGCATTTTTGATGTTCCCTCTTGAAAGTCTCCCATGTGACTAGTTTAATGAAATATAAACTGTCTTCTGGTATTTCTCTGCATGAATATGTCATACAAAATACTTAAGCCCATGCCCTAGAATGACTTCTTAAATAAATTCTGCCTCTAATAAAATTCACCTCTAAGAGTGAAAACACACAGATTAACAATAACCATGAAGGAAAAGGCATTGGTAAATACATATGTGTGTATATACGTATGTGTATACGTATATAAGACTTTTTTTTGGAGTCTGGTATAGGCTATGCTCTCAATTCTTATTCTGTTCATTGACATGAATTTCAGTGGTCATAAATAAGGCAGCCTCATGCTCACTGATGATGAACTTGGCTATGCAAGCTCATATTTTAAAAAAAGATTATTTATTTATTTGAGAGAGAGATAGAGTGGGGGACAGTGAGAGAGAGGATGGGGGGGGAGAGAGAGAGAGAGAATACTCAAGCAGATTCCCTGTTGAGCGTAGAGCCCAACATGGGACTCAATCCCAGGACCCTGAGATCTTGACATGAGCCAAAACCAAGAGTCAGACCCTCAACTGACTGAGCCACCCGGGTGTCCCTACAAGCTGACACTTATTCAGGCACACGTATTCTAGTTTCCCTGGAAAGCTCAGCAAATACAGCTTGCGGTCCCTTTTACAGCCTGTGATCCAGACCCTTCCTCTTTGGGATGTGCTGCCTTTGTTTCCCCTTCCCACAGTATATTGAAAACTCTGAGGAAGGTAGGGAAAAACAATCTCTGTTCATCTCTTCCATGGTTGCCACCATATCTTTCCATTTCCACTGCTAGCCTGTTCTGTCTCCTCCCGTTTCCTCCCTTACATCTAGAAAAGGAAAAAAAAAAAGAAAAATATTGCAGGTGGTTCTGAAACCCCAAACTTCTAAGGTTTGTTTACCAATTCTCCTCATGTCTGATCCAATAAACTCCACCACTTAGCTCTTGAATCAAAGAAACTATCACTGAACCCCTCTTGGCCTCAGCTTCTCTCTTTATGATTTCTGGAGAGGAGGATCTGTGATCTCTTCTGAACCTTAATAATTGTTCTCTCCCTTCTCACACACCCAGAATATCCCAAGGAGTATCTACACTTAAATTCCATTTTGGGAACTAAATGGAGAAGCACGTTGTTGGAAAAGTCCTCTGATTAGGTTTCACCAATAGGGAGGAGGGGAAATGCATTATCAAGCAGAGAGAGGTGTTCTTTTTTCCTCCATAGGGCACTGGCTACTGCCTTTGGGAAAATAAGTTCTTTGAAATCAAAATGAGGAAGAGCATCCTGTGACCAGACCCATGGATTATCCAAGGACACAGGTGATGGGAAAAGAAAGAACTAGAGCAGAGAGTTGCTCCACTTAGTTGACTGAATGGCCTAGATAAGTAACAGAATTGAATTCAGGTTGGGCAAGCCTTACCTTTCTAGGAATTGGCATGATCAGGAGGGCTTTATCCTCCCCTGGGAGGAACCTTTAGAAGGCGGAGGGAAAGTAGAGGCATTGATACCAGGCTACCCAGACTGCTGAGAGTTTCTAATCTGGGAATAAGGAAGACGGGAAGTGTACCTGGAGAGGGATATAGCAGACAGAGCTGAGGGCCAGGGCTCCAGGCTTCCAGTTTTGGTTCTACAACTAACTAGCTGGGTGATTTGACCAGGTCTCATGTTCAGATTTTTCATGGATAAGGTTAGCAAATTCAATTACTGTTCTTTTTTTAAAAGATTTTATTTATTTATTTGACAGAGAGAGACACAGCAAGAGGAAACAAGCAGGGTTTGTGGGAGAGGGAGAAGCAGGCTTCCTGCCAAGCAGGGAGCCTGATGCGGGGCTCGATCCCAGGACCCTGGGATCATGACCTGAGCCAAAGGCAGCGGCTTAACCTACTGAGCCACCCAGGCGCCCCTCAATTACTGTTCTTTAGAATCCTAGATTTGAAACATTTTTATCATTTTGTAAAATGGAAAAGGTTTCTGTGTGTTAGTGAAAAGGGAATTATTTTTTTATGATCTGTTGCTGCTATTAATTGGTGGCTCTGTGCTCGCTTCGGCAGCACATATACTAAAATTAAGTGGTGGCTCTATGCTAGGCATTGTACTTCATATTTTCCATATATTATAACTGATAAGTGAGGTGGTTCTTTATCTGTAAAAACCACAGATAAATATTTTAACAAAATTACATAGCTAATAAGAGGCAAAGCCACAATTTGAACTCAGTCTATTAACCAACAGATATAGGGTTGTAGAATAGAGGTTACCTTAAATTGGAAGAGTACTCGAGCCAATAATTCCCTGAACACATGAGGAAACAGATTAGAATCTTTGTTCCAGTACTCATGCCAGGTGTAAATTGAAGTCACTCTCTTTCCCCATCTTTCTGGGCCTCCTAATTCTTAGTGTGTGTGTGTGTGTGTGTGTGTGTGTGTGTGTGTGTGTGTTTCCAATGCCCTGGGCTGCTTTGCTGGAGAAAAATTGCCTCAAGCTGGTCTCCAGCTGTGTCTTTCAAGAAATAACTGCTTAGGGTACAAGGGAAGTAACCTGAACCCCTTGGAGAAACACAGCCTTTCAGACGTGCTTGGCTCAGCATATCTGAAAGGTCCTTTGCTCTGTATGTGACTTTCAGGCCTGATTGGATGTGACTTGAAAAAACAAAAACAAACAAAAACCAGTTTCCAGAACCTTCTGCTCTGGGCCTCATTCCATTCAAAATTAGAGTTTGTATCACCAATTTGTAGTGAGCAGGCTTTGCCAGGTTAGATCTGAGAAGAGAATCTGCCTCAGGTGGTCAGAGTTGACACAAAGTTCTTTAATCATGGAAGGCAGTGCAGAGACATTTCTAGAGTGTATAGCAAAGTAGTAAGAGAGACAAAAGCTGGTACATGAGAAGTAAGGAGGGGGAAAGAAATACAGTAAAATTATAAGCTTCCTTTCACCTCTGGTTCTATTTCAACAAATGCTTCCTTTTTAAACTGCCTTCTCCTCCCCACTTTGAGTTTAGGAGAGGATATCAAATGGTATTTTAAGATTTGATGTCAAATAGATCAAGACACCATAATACAAAATTATATATCATGTCTCCTATCATGCAACAATAAGCTTTCAGAATAAAAAATAACTGCAAGGGAACATTTGAAAATAAAAATAGTTTTGAATTATGGATGCTTGTATCTGCTCTCAACATGCTTATTAATTGTTCTATGGCCTTTAATTAAGCAAACACCGAGTTTGTTTGTTTATTTATTTACATGCACACAGAGGTTTTAGGTGGGTCCTCCAAGAGAAAAATGGGGCTGAGGATAGGAGCAAGCAATTTCCAAAAGAAACAAAAACAAAAACCACACTAAACACACCAGAATTGCACAATTTTGTTGATGCTATGATGCACACCCTTGGTGATTAATTTTATTAGTGACATTGATATTGGTGACATTCCTTGCTGGTAGAAACATCTTGGTCTCCATGTTCACGTGGCATTCTTTCTGTGTGTGTCTGTGTCCAAATTTCCCCTTTCTACAAGGACACCAGTCATATTGGATTAGGGGTGTACCCTACTCCAGCATGACCTCATTTTTTCCCAAGATTTTATTTATTTGAGAGAGACAGTGTGTGTGAGCACATTATTTATTTGAGAGAGAGAGAGAGAGTCGCTCCCCCTCATGAGCGGGGGAGCAGGGCAGAGGGACAAGCAGACTCCCCGTTGAGTGGGGAGCCCAGTGTGGGGCTTGATTCTAAGACCCTGGGTCATGACCTGAGATGAAGGCAGACACTTAACCCACTGAGCTACCTTGGCACCCCCAGTGTGACCTCATCTTAACTAATTCTATCTGTAGTGACCCTATTTTCAAATAAGGCTACATTCTGAAGTACTAGGTGTTCGGACTTCAACAGCTCTATGGAGCTCCTTCTCTATGGTGTCACCTCTGTTACCCTGCCCTGTAAACTTAAGCCACCGTGGCCTCCCTGGATGACCCCCTCCCCCATACCATCTTCTTAACTCAGGGACACTGTTGGGTTCTGCCCGAGTTCCCTCTTGTCTGTGTGGTGGCCTGGAAACTTTGTCTTGACAGTAAGCCGAGGCAATCTTGGGGCTTCCCTTATCTGTTTACCCTTGTACAGGAATCATTGTCCTATGCCTGATATCCGATGTCTGAAAACCCTTAGAGTATTTTGTTTGCTCTCTTAATTGTTTCAGGTTGGGTGGTAATTTAGCCTCTATTATTCTGCTTTGGCCAGAAATGAACAACTATTCCCTGCTTAAATTCCATAGTAGATTTTTAATTTAATTATTTTATTGAAGTATAGTTGACACAACGTTACACTTGTTTCAGGTGTACAGCATATGATTTGACAAGTCTGTCCCTTACTCTGTGCTCATGGCAAGTGTGGCTACCATCTGTCACCGTACAGCGCTATTATAGTGTCATTGACAATATTCCCAGTGCAGGACCTTTCGTCCCCATGGCTTATTCATACTTTTTTTTTAACTTGTCTTCCTGCTCCCAATATTTACCTCTTACCAATGCTGCATGTTTTCCAGATTAAATTTTTAGAAACACTTCCCTAGGAAATCAAGCCACCTCTTTTCTTAAAAAATCTTTAATGACCATACTATATCTAAACTCCTTTTTCTGATGCTGAAGGTCCTCTTAGAGAATGAAAAGCATTTCATCGTTTTGTTTCTCCTTCCACTGGACAAAGAACACTTTGACATCTCACTTCTTGGGCTTTGAGAGATCCAACCCGTGGAATAGGAGTAGCCCTTTTGCGCGCACTCTGTGGTCCAAGGTGCACTGAAGGTCAGGGCATGACGTATGTAGGTGATGGTCAAACCCGGTGACGTTAGGATTGTGTCTTATTGACTTGGATCCTTAATTTATAACCTATCTGGTGTATATTTGATAGAGATACATTCCGTGTAAACCACAGTACCTGGAACAAAACTTTTTACTTAATACCTCTACAAAAATGCATCTTGGCTTACTGAGAGATAAAGAAATTTAAGACCTCAAAAATGTATGCAGCCATGACTTCCTCTGAATCAGTGAGGCCATTCTGTCACTGGGATTTTGTCACATATCAAGCCATGGCTATCTCGGCTGGGAAAGCTGTTACTGACTTCCCATTGTTTCTCAGTCTCCAAGACCAAGATTTAACATAAAATATTTGGGAGGAGGGATGGGAAGGAAAAACAAAACTGTGCCTGGGGAAATGTCACTTGCCGTATCCAATCTCGATTAAAAAAATAAGGAGGCGGTTCTCCCAGCATTTCACTTGTCACTTTTATTTGTCAATAGATGTTTTTGAATTTTCCCAGTTTATAACACAGCCGGCGGCGGCGGCCAGGATGTCTGGGGCATAAGCTGCTTGGCTGATTATCTCGGCACTGACCTGTAAGCAGCCCCCTCTGGGGTGAAATGCAATTGAGTCTCTGTATTAACTCCAGTCCTGAGCCGGCTCCCCAGCAGTCTCGGTTATCAGGCTCAGAACACATTGAGTTAAGTAGGAAGGCGCACGGTGGGTAATAGTTTTGTGACGCAGATGACTATCAGCAAGGCTAAGCCGAAAATGACTTCTCTGGGGCTGCCCAGGACAGGAAATCAGGGTGAAAGTTGAGGTTTTGCTGCAATGTTTGGTTGTCCATCCTCTGGAATGGTCGTGCTCTGTGGGTTAAAGGCCACTGCTGTACTCATGAATATATACTATTTCTGGCTGCTCTAACTGATTAGCTACACTTTTCTTTGGGCTTGACGAGCCTGCAAGCTTCTATTCCAGTCCTGAGGGGCAGGGCAGAATAGCATATCCGTCCAAGCTTTGAATTATCATTGGCCACGTGAAAACTGAGACCTCAACCCTGACAGCAATAAAATACATATTCAATGAAGTGAATTTTGAACCACTGTCTTCCTAGCACCGTTCCCATGTTGGTTATATTGCTTTATATTTTAAAGGGGGAAAAAAACCCCAAACCTTTAATCTTCATCTTTCTTAGTTTTGCCTTTATCTTCATTTATGTACCCAAGCAGTTAGTCTTATCCATGTGATGGGAAATGGATTCAACTTCTAATATGGTGTGGCCTTAGCCCAAGACCTGGACTCTGGAGAGGACTATATTGTGTTGAATCCCAGCTTTACCTCTGAGTAGCTGTGTGGCCCTGGGTAAATTACTGTACCTCTCTGTGCCTCCGTATCTTCATCTGTAAAATGGAGATAATAAGATAATATAGATAATAAGATAATAAAGTGACTGCCCTCATGGTTGTTCTAGTACTAAATTATAAAGCAGCACTTCCAGGGATGCCTGGTAGCTTAGTCGGTTAAACATCTGACCTGTGATATCAGCCCAGGTCATGATCTCAGGGTCATGAGTTAAGCTCTACTTTGGGCTCCGTGCTGGGCGTGGAGCCTACTTGAGATTCTCTCTCTCTCTTCCTCATCCTCTGCCCCTTTGCCCCACTCATGCTTGCGCAGGCTCTCTCATATATATATATATATATATATATATATATATATATATATAGCATTTTCGTGGTGTTTACCACATTCTAGTCCTTATTCTCAGTTTTAGTCATCAGAATTATCTGAAATCACAAAAGAATGGGAGTGTGCCTGTCTATAATGTAAAGCTTGCAGTTCACGCTGATGTTAACTTTTCCATCCTTGACCTCAAGCCTATTTGTGAAGGGCTTTCTTTCGTGTTTGGTTATACACATAGGTTAATTTTTCTCTGAGGTTTATAACTGTTGTCTTACATGACTAGAAACTCTTCAGGTGGAGACTTCATGTTCCCTTTCACTTGTTCTGTAAATAAGGAGCAGCTAGCACAAGCAATGTGCATTTCTAAATATTACTTCTATATTTTTATTTTTAAAAGATTTTACTTATTTATTTGACAGAGAGAGAGAGAGAGAGAGAGACCCCACAAGCAGGGGTAGCAGCAGGCAGAGGGAGAAGCTGACTCCCCACCAAGCAGGGAGCCCAATGTGGGGCTTGATCCCAGGACCCTGGAATCATGACCTGAGCCAAAGGCACACACTTAACTGACAGAGCCATGCAGGCGTGCCTTAATATCACTTTTAGTAAGTGTATTTTTCACTAAATAAAAGCACTGGGTGTATGGGCGGTCTGTACACCATGGTGCTGGGCTACAGAACTGCATGGATTCCTTATACATGGATACTCCTATAGTGTCTGATATTACTGGTTTCCATGGTTGAAAAGATACAAGCTACCATTGATCAAGGGGCTCCTGCGAGTAGGCAGGTGCTTTCCATGGGCTGTCTCTTGGAGCTCTCACAACCTCTCTGTGAAGTGGATGGCATGATTCCCACTTCAGAGACAGAGAGATAGAGGCTCAGAGGGATGAATTTTCTTTACCAGGTCACACAGCCCCGTCACCTAGGTCTGTTTGATTTTGAAGCTTATCGGTTTGTTTACCATACTGCATGGCTATTCTTCCTGTTTTTGTGTCAGAATTGCCCTTACTTCATACAATACAATGGATTGATTTTTTTCTTCCCTTTGCTTTGTGTTGCTTTGATGATGGTTTTCAGCAATAGGCATAAATGTCAGAGTTAAATGAGGGTGGTTGACTTTGAGTTCAGAAAAATAAGCCCAGAGACTTTCCTTGTGGTGTCAGTGAACGAAATGATGGTTAACCTTTTTTTTTAATTACTCATTTTTGTTGGTGTCTAGTTGACACCGTGTTACGTTAGTTTCAGGTGTAAAACATAGTGACTCTAAGTGTATACGTTATGCTATACTCACTATAAGTGGGGCTGCCATCTGTCACCAGGCAACACTACTACAATACCATTGACTGTATTCCTTATTCTGTGCCTTTTATTCCTGTGGTTTCTTTATTATTTAACCAGAAACCTGTACCTCCCACTCCCCTTCACCCCGTTTTGCCTATCCCCCACCCCCCACCCCTCTGGCAACCACTGTGTTTATAAGGTCTGTTTCTGTCTTTTGTTTATTCATTTGCCTTTTTTTTTAGATTCCACATATGAATGAGATCATGTGGTATTTGTCTGTGTCTGTCTGACTTATTTCACTTAGCCTTATACCCTCTGGATCCACTTGATGGTTAACCTTTGATGAAACATCTAAGTCACCTGATGTGGCTACTAAGAAAGCTCTTTTGTACCTTAGGCTCAGGTACTCTGATGAACTGAGAGTTAGCAGACCCAAGTCCCCGCTGTGCTGAGAGGGTAGCCACAATGATGGGGTGAAGTGAGAAATACAGGTCAAGCTTTTCTTGACAGACCGAATAACCCGTGGGCTCTTCCAAAGCTTAAGAGTTATCACAAGGAGAGAAGATCTGGAAGTGACTGTCCTTCGGTGCTGTGACTGAGGAGAGGGAGTGCTTCCCAATTCTTCTCTAACATCTCTTCTCATTTTTCAGAGTGGCTACACAGCATGGTGGTTTAGAACCATTGTCGGATTTGGGAGCTGGTGGGCTGGCTTCAAACCACAGCTGGCTGTTACTAATTAGACACGTGATGTTGTGACTCACTGCATCTTTCCCAGAGCTCTGTGAGGTAGGTACTAGTATTATTCCCATTTCACAGTTGAAGAAACTGAGGTGCACAGAGAGTTTATAGAGCCTGCTGAAGGTCATCCTAACGGATCTCCTCAAGTCTTGCAAGGCTGGGTGTCAGAGCCAATCCTTTAGATTGGGGCTTTGGTGAATGAGAAGCCAGGCTGAAAATGAAAACTTTAATGGAAACGATCTTTCCCTTTTCCTGCCACATATGCCAGCCCCTTTCCTTCTCTATCATCAAGGCAACTGTGCTTCCCTTGATGCATTGTCCTTTTCCCGTCCCCTGGCAACCTCCATCCTGACTCCTCTCACATCCTCACAAGTGGGAGGCATTGTTGGCAAGCCAATGATATGGGCTTGGGGAAGGAATGGAAGGAAGGTGGGGGTACACTTGACACTGGTTATGAGAAGTGCCAGGAATCATCCCCTGGGGCTCTGTGACATCCCCTTGGCTCTCAAGTGCAAGCCGTACTAGGGCTTCTTGCCCTTCATTTTTAATGGGGAGGAGAATTTTCCTCTACCCTTCAGGGTTCTTTTGGCTGCTGTAAGAATTAAATTGACATGAGACTGATTAGCAGGAGAAAAATGTAGTCATGTGTGTATAGGGACTCCATAAGAATATGAGGCCCACAGGCAGTCAGTCATTTGAGGCTTATATGTCATCCTGAGCTAAGGAGAAGGGAGGGGTTGGGGCTCTGGGGCTTCAATGTGAAGGAGGACATTTCATAGGAAGACGAAAAGGAGTATTTGGTAAACTGCCATTTGCTTGGCCGCCATAAGCAATGGGACATAGAGGAATTCTAATGAACAGATTTTGCTAGACTTCTCCCTGTCTACCACACCTAGTTCATATGATACTGTAGTTATCTATGTTCATTGTTCTCTTCCTGGAGCAGGTCCTCCATCTAAATTCTTTTAGGGCAAAGGGCCTACCTGAGCCTTCTCTTTCTTGAAAATAAGCAGGCTAAAAATAATCTGTATGCCAAAGAGTCATGTTTTGTGCCTAAGAATCACCTGGGGATATTGTTGACATCAAGAGCCTGATGCTGTAGGTCTGGGGAGGAGCCTGGGGTGGGTATTTTTAATAAGCTCCTAAGGGATGCTAATCCTGCTGGGCCCTGGGTTAAATTTTGATAGCAAAATGCTGCATCATCTTTTTTTTTTTTTATTCACAAAAGAAGGGACACACGTTAGTAAGTATTTGGTGAGTACCCAGGGCATTTTGGGAATGTAACAGGGAGCCTGACCTGGTCCTCCTAGAACGTCCTGCTCACGGGAATCCTGATTCATTATGAGTCCTCATGGGCACTAAAGGCCCCACTAGCAGGCTCTCCTAGTTTGTGATGGTGGGATTTCCTGGATAAGGTGTAATTGGACATAACACATGCCCAGCTGAGCTGCAGCTTTGCTCACTAACTGGGTCTGTAGGCCCAGGCCATTGCTTTTCCATTCTTGACTTAGAGTACTCTGTTACCTTCTCAGAATTCAGTCCCTAGAATACCAACTCCTCAACTGGAGCCCTGACCACCTGCCTTCTCTTGCCAGCCCCTCTTTTAATAGCATATGACCCTGAACCTCTTCCTTGAGACCCTGGGGTTCTCTAAGCTCACCCAAAATGCTCACATCTCCTTTTGCCAACTACAGCTATTGTCACTGTGCTGTTATATTTGGGGAATCAAATATTTTGCCAGGTGTTGCAGAATGGTGATTTTTTTCTATCCTGTCATTTTATTAGTTGGATTTCATTGACAACAAAGAGTTTCCCTTATTAACTAGGAATCAACTGTAGGTCCTTCAAAAAGAGCAGTCTAAAAAATTATTGTATCACTGTGGGTTCATGTATTTACAGTTTTTCTGTGTTTTATAATCAGGAGTCCCTGTTCTTTTTGTGCTCCCATTTTTCCCAGTTTGGCCAGTATGGGCCCTTCCCTGCTGCCTCCTGTGTCCTTTTGCCATGTCCCCATTATTCTTTGAGCCTTTCCTTGCTTTCTAGTGTCAAATCATTCAGGGTCCCTTTTATTTTCCCTATGACAGACATGGCTCCAGCTAATTCTCCATGTAGATTCCTTCTTCCTTTTTGGAGATTTTATTTATTTATTTGACAGAGAAAGAGAGAGTGTGCTCAAGTAGGGGGAATGGCAGGCAGAAGGATAAACAGGCTCCCTGCTGAACTAGGAGCCTGATGTGGGGCTAAATCCCAGGATACCAGAATCATGACTTGAGCCGAAGGCAGATGGTTAACTGACTAAGCCATGCAGGCGCCTCTTCTTCTTCTTCTTTTTTTTTTTTTTTAAGACTTTACTGATTTATTTGACAGAGAGAGAGAGGGAGACAGACAGACAACAGGCACAAGAGAGGGAGAAGCAGGCTGATGTGGGGGCCAATCCCAGGACCCTGAGATCATGACCTGAGCCAAAAGCAGTCCGTTAACTGACTGAGCCACCTAGATGGCCCCCATGTAGATTTCTTCTAGTGGGAAATGGTTCTTCTACATAAAGATTTGATTGCTAGCTATCTTTAATACCACTGGGATGTCATTGCTTCTAATACCTTTGAGGGATAGAGCTAGCATATATTAATATGAACTAAATTGTTTAAAATATATTTCCAATTCAAATTTAATACTACAGGGTTTATTCTTATTTGATTTTGATTTGTTTTTCTTTCCTCTAACACTTACAATTTTGGTCTCTAAAAAGATTAACTATCTCCTTGCTTATTCTACAATATACAATAGCAAAATTGCAGTAGCAATATTCCCACTATTTTAACTACTGAATTAAGTTTAAAATGTTTTTGCTGTTCTATTTGTCTTAAGTATTTAACAAACAGATCTGTCTGTATGTACTTTGTAAACATGTAGGGATTTACAGATATCTCTAAAAAGATCACTTGAAACAACTCTTTTCCTTGTGATTATTGCCAATTTTAAATGAAATTAGGTTTATCTGTTGATATCCATGCTCAGTTTTAATCTTCACTTACTTTTTTGTATAAATTTATTTTTTGTGTATGTGATTCATTTACCCAGTTTGAAGTCAAAACTTTCTTTTAAAAAACTACATTCCAGGAGCACCTGGGTGGCTCAGTGGGTTAAAGCCTCTGCTTTCAGCTCAGGTCATGATCCCAGGGTTCTGGGATCAAGCCCCACATCAGGCTCTCTGCTCCACGGAGAGCCTGCTTCCTCCTCTCTCTCCCTGCCTGCCTCTTTTGCCTACTTGTAATATCTGTCTGTCAAATAAATAAATAAAATCTTTAAAAAAATAAAAAATAAAAAACTACATTCCAGGGGTGCCTGGGTGGCTCAGTCGGTTAAGCATCTGACTCTTTTTTAAAAAAAATATTTATTTATATGAGAGAGAGAGAGAGAGAGAGAATGTGAACACCGAGTGGGGGAGGAGCAGAGGTAGAAGGAGAGGGAGAGAGAATTTTATGAAGGTTCCATGCCCAGTGTAGAGCCACAGGGCTTGATCTTACAACCCTGAGATGACCTGAGCTGAAATAAAGAGTCATATATTTAACTGAGTGAGCTACCCAGGTGCCCCTGCAAATGTTTTCTATAAGGAGCCTGATAATAAATATTATTTTAAAAAAGTATTTTGCTATGGGCCATAGTGTCTCTGTTGCAAAAACTCAACTCTGTTACTGTAGCCATAGGGAATAATACATCAATGAATGGGTATGGCAGTGTTCCAGTAAAACTTTATTTATAAAGACAGAGGCTGAGGGCACCTGGGTGGCTCGGTGGGTTGAGGCCTCTACCTTCGGCTCGGGTCGTGATCCCAGGGTCCTGAGATCAAGCCCTGCATTGGGCTCTCTGCACGGTGGGGAGCCTGCTTCCTCCTCTCTCTCTGCCTGCCTCTCTGCCTACTTGTGAGCTCTCTCTCTGTCAAATAAATAAATAAAATCTTAAAAAAAAAACAGAGGCTGGCCAGATTTGGCCTATGGATTAGAATTTGGTAACCCTGTGGGGTGTCTGGGTGGCTCAGTCCATTAAACGCCTGCCTTCAGCTCAGGTCATGATATCAGGGTCCTGGGATAGAGCCCCTCATAGGGCTCCCTGCTCAGCGGGGAGTCTGCTTGTCCCTCTTCCTCTGCCCCTATCCCCTGCTTGTGCTCATTCTTTCTCTCAAATAAATAAATAAATAAAATCTTAAAAAAAAGAAAAACCACAACAGGATTTGTTAACCCTTGGCTTAGAGGAAAACTGTCCAAACTGTACTAGGTCAAGTAAAAAATGAGAAATAAATTTTTTGCTATTAAGGCACTGAGTTTTGGGATTGTTTGCTACAATAGAAAACAGACCTATTTCCCCTGGAGGGAAATACAAGGAAGACTCTGAGAATCAGATTTAGTGATTCACTCAAGAGCCATAGCTAGTCCTTGACAAACCTGAGATTTAACAGTGTCTATACAACTCTAAAGTTCATGTTTTCCCATGATATCATATTACCTCTCTATCTTTTTCACTTTTTCTATTGAAGAATTTTTAGACAAGAGAGATTGCATGATATGCCACAAATCATACAGCTAGTTAGAACTGTAGTGGCTTATTGTTAAAAAAAATATTTACTTGTTTCCGTTTGTACTTATGGGGGAAATCTATTTTCCTGAAACATGGTCTGTGGGATTTGCTTTGGCCTCAGAGTGGAAAAGTGTATTTTGTTGTCCCTCAGAGGTTAGCTTGGCCATGTGACTTGCGTTAGCCAATGATGTGACAGAATCTTGATGCAAGCAGAAGCATGAACCTCATGCCTATAAATTAGCTCGTCTCCTGGGACCTATGTCATTGTCCTGGCTGGCTTCTGTTTCTTCAGCTGGGCTCCACAGCAATAGCACATGTAGATCACACGTGTGCCCCTCGAGCAAGGAAATAATCCAGGCTGGAGTCGAAGATGAAAGCAGAGCTGCCCAGCCAGGCACAGCCTCCATGACAGATGTGTAAGTGAAAAAAAAAAAAGATTGTAGTTTTGATCCACTGAGTTTTGAAGGTGGCTATATTACAAGGAATTATTTTGGCAGTAGAAGACTCATAGAGGCAGAGACCCTCCCCAGCGACAAACACATTTTCTGAATCCTTTCTTAGTTATGCTTTCCATGGAGTTGTTTTTGATTGACACTTTCATATACCCTTGAATTGAAAAATATTTCCGTTACAAGCTTCTCACTCTTACATGTATACTCTCCCTTTCTTCACTGTGATAATGAGTTGTATTGATTTGATTTTCCTACACATTTTAACAGCTAGCTACAATTCATCTTTCTAGAAATCTTTCTACATCTTTCTACAATTCATCTTACCTAGAAATAAATAAGCAGGGTTGAAAATAAACTAGAACCCACATCCTCTCTCATTTAAAACTCAGGTGGCAGTTAAAGGCACTTGTTTAATCCAAAAAAGCAACCAGTTGAAATTAACTATTAAAATGTCCATCTGCCCACTAACTGTATTCTTAAATGAGAAGAAAATAGCATCTGCCTTCCTTCTCCCCTACTTTTCCCTTTTTTCCCATATACCCCAACACAGAGCTGTAAATTCTAACATACGATCACCAGAACTGATGGCAAAGAAAACATCTTTCGGTCAGTTTTATTCTTTTAGGGAATCGGCTTTTCCTTAACTGGTACTATATATACAGGCAAAGGCACAGAGAGTGGTCAGAGAATCCTCGGGAAGCCTGGGGACTTTTGTGAGACAAAGATTGATTGACTGTTCTGAAGCCCATAGCCAGGCTGATCTGTCTTTTCCAAGCAGATTATTATATAAGCAGCGAAACTAGGCTCACAGGCATAAAAATTGCATTTTGATACAGTATTGAATTCTCTGACCTTCCTGTAAAAGAGACTGGAAAATAAACAAATGGTAATTTGTCCTGGAACTCCATCATGCAGTTCAATTTTCACTTACACTGCCCATTTTTTTTTTCTTATTTCCAATGGCTCATTTAAAATAATATGCTTGGCTTATTTTAAAAAGAGTCATTATGTATTTCTTCTCCGAACCTCTCTTAGGTCACCTTGCTGTTAATTGAGACCACTAGACAATTCCCCTCTTAATTGTTTCTTTGTTTCTGCCGTCATTCGACATCACTTCTTTCCTTGTTTTTAATTATCAGATTGAGAGGTAACAGATATTCTTTTGGTTTGTATCAAAGAGGTCAGGTGTAATAATATGATCTTTTAATACTTTTGTGTGCCAAGTATTGATTTCTTGCTTGCAAGTGTTATTACCCTCTTTTTCCCCTGAGTCTCTTCCCTACAGAAACCCTCACCTTCCTGAGTTGTCTGAATTTGCGCCACCCCCACCCCCACCCCTACTCTCTGATTTTTACATCTTTTGTTGTCTTTATGATGATTATGTGAAGAGAGTTAGATGCCCTAAGCTACTGGTTTCTTTGTTCCCATGACAACCTTGATGACGACAGGGAGACACCTTGTCAATTCCAAGGGATTCCAGTGTAAATGAGTGTTACAAATGCCTCTTAATTGTAGTTTAAATCTTGTCTATGCTAAAAACAATCAGAAGCTTTCGTAATGGAGGTGGTGAATAAAAGTTCATTCCCTCAAGGCTGCTCATGCGATGCAATTCTCAGCTTTCACCATCCTCCAGAAATGTTTTTTGTCAGAAAACCTTCGTCTAACACCACACCCACCTGTGACTTGGTGATCAATCCATCTAGAGATGGCTCTTCCATTTAGCATGTGGTTGAGGTTGACTAGTGGAGTAGTACAATTCCTCCTCTTACTTGCCACAAAAAAAAGGGAGCACTTTCCTGTGATTTCTCCCCAGGAAACCAAAAACCTGTGTTTGCTTCTACAAATCTGTGGAAGCTAAAGGTGGCCGGGCTAAAAATCATTTTCAAATATCCCATGGAGCTAAAGTGTTATACCATTTTCACTTTTGTCACAGCCTTAGACTTCATTGCTAGTACTCCTTTAAAGTGAATTTTTCCACCTTCAAGGACTATAGCCATTTAAATCTTTTATTGAAAAGGCTTTATTTAAGTTTGCCCTAATTATAACAAGTCCCTTGACATCCATCTCTCCCTTCTGAAAGGCCTTTCTCCCCTCCAAATTGAACCTCAACAGTCCTCTATCTGCAAAGGACTGTAGTTAATGGCTGGTTCTCCCTGATTTCCACACTGGGGACGGGCTCCTCTCACCAGACAAGACGAACTGCCGAATAGTCTGATGTTCTGTCTTGTTTATGTGCAGCACGATTCTCCATCACCAGACCTCCACGTTGCTGGTCTCACCGGGGTCCTGTCTGATCCCTGGCTCATTTAAGATCCTCCTAGACCCAGCCTCTGCTGAGTTCTTAGCCCTTCTGTTCTTGTCCTGGGCTGTTGTGTGAGGTTCCAGGCGTGTGAACTGGATGGAGGGTCTAATGGTCTGCCACTCCGTGTATGTAGCCGTGCCTCTAATCTGTACTGACAGTTAGATGGGCAAAATCAATATGAACACGTTCTGCCTTTTGAGTGCCACACAGCACAAATCAAGCGAAGTGAATGAAGTTTTCGGCATTTTTGCAGTGCTGTTTTGTGCAACAGCAACCACTTTGCCTGGCAGGATTTCATTTTCAGCCCTTTGTGTTCCTTAGTTGCCTGGAGTCATGAGGGATAGAAAACTCGCCAAGAACAGGACCTGACCTGCTTGGTCAGGTCACAGTTGGACACTATAAAGTACCAATGAAAGAATTGCCCTCCGGTTTCAGCAGTGGATGTTGAATGACTGCTAAGCCCAAGTCATGGTGTTGGGCAAAGAGTATGTCATAGCCCAAGGCCCCTCTAAAGGTTTAAGACCCAAGAAGGCAGTAAGACATGGATGCAAAATCCTCCTGAAATTTATCTTCAAGGAAGGCAAAATCACCCAAGTCGAATACACCTCCTTTTATCTCTGTCATCGTAAAAGGCGATCACATATATACTTCCTCAACAGTCACTTATGACAAAGACGCACATTTTCTTATTTGACAAAAGGATGAATAATATAGCAGTCACTTCCTTTCACGTTAAGACCATAAATGTACATGATGTTTTGAGTCCTGGCTGAGGAAGGTGTGATGGCATTTAAAACCTAATGGCTAATAGACGACTGAACCAAGAAGTTAATAGTCCTCTGTGTCTATTCAGGTCAGCTGAGATCATTGCAGGGCGTTCCTCCTCACAGGCAGATAAAAGGATAAGTTGCTATTTCAGAGTATCTTATGACTCATTGTTTTCTATCCAGCTAGGTATATCAGAGTCACCCAAGTAATGATGCGAGTGTGATTAGGTTTGTAGTCAACAATATTGCTTTCCTAGTCACAAGACCACGACCTACCCCAGCAGCTCTGTTGGACAGTTTCCCTATGCGTTGTGAACATCGTACCTCAAATGCTGGCTTTCTTGCTCTAGCTCTTTGGCCTCTGAGCTTTCTCCCAAAGTCAGTGAAGTTGATTCTGTCTTCTTGGAGGCAGCTTCATGGTAAGTGGACGTTAAACACCCTAACGTTCAGCTAGCAACAAGGGGACAATTCTAAAGCCTTCAAAGGGCCTCTGCAGCCGTGACCAGCATGGTAACATAAACCTGTATTTAGAGTTTTCTCCTTCCTTCTTGCCCCACTCTTTCACACCTGTCCTGGCATCAACCCCCAAATAAATTAGAGCACCCAAATGTGTATAACACATTCTGTGTACCTAGAAAAACATCTGGAAAGATCCTCACCATGCTGTGAACATGGTTACCAGTGGGGATTGGAATTGATGGCTCTGGGCGCTGGGAATCGTAACAGATGCTGCTGTTGTCCAGCTCTTATCTCTTGGGCCCTCAGTTGTTCCCATCCACGTCTACTGTTTCTTCCTGCAGGCACACATGCAGCTCTCCACAGGATGGTTTCCTTGGGACACAGTAGTGTTCTTGGTCTGCCCACAGAATTAGCTAGAAGGACTGAGGCATTAGCATCCCCAGGGCAACCCTCAGCCAGTGAAGAGTGAGTGGTGGGAAATTAACACTACAGTTTCCTCTCCCTCAGCAGGACAACTCTGGGGCCTGTTCCGCACCATTGAGTGGCACACTTTTTCTGTGGGACTAGATAGCAAAAACTTTAGGATATGAGGGTGACACTCTTGGTCATAATTATTTAACTTATAGTAAAAGATGTAAATGAAAGAGGGTGTGTCTGTATTCCATTAAAACTTTATCAAAATAGCCAGTGGGGCCAGTTTTGACTCATGGGCTGTAGTGAGACAACTTCTGATTACCTCATCTACTAGAGATTCGCAGGGAAATTGGCCCCAGATGTACCCAGTGAGAATCAGCTAATGAACACATCATTTGTTTACTTTCCTTCACCCCTCTGCATCATTTCTTGGCTCTCTTGCTATGTTCCTTGACCTTCCAAATAATAGAACTTGAGTCCATATGCTTAACTCAGGATCTGCCTTTGGGGAATCCAAACTAAGGGAAGAACTTACCTTTTCACCTCTGTGTAATTTTAATTTTATAGGAATATATTATTTTAAAATACTTTGAAAGGAAAGATTAACAGAGCACTTGGGAGTTGAGTCCTGGTTTTGGATTCAGAACTAGCTACTTTCAGAATTGTCTGAATAGAAGGAGGAGAGCTCTGCCACTTTGGGAAAGTACGCCTATATTCTCTTGGCACAACCTGGCTTTGATGATCGTCTAGGTAATAAGTTTACCTTAATCTGTGCTACAAGTCTTTTTTTTTAAAAAAGATTTTATTTATTTAAGTGAGAGTGAGTGTACAAATGGGAGGGGCATAGTGGGGGCAGGGGTAGAAGCAGACTCCCCATGGAGCAGGGAGCCCAATGCAGGACTTGATCCCAGGACCCTGAGATCATGACTTGAGCTGAACGTAGATGCTTAATCAACTGAGCCACCCAGGCACTTCTGTGCCATCTGAAAACCTGATGGTGAATCAGAAATCAATCATCTACTCTCATATTCTTTGTTTACATAACATCTGGGTCTACATGTGTTATTTCAGTTTCGGGTGGATTTCAGAATTGCTTAGGTCTCTACCGCTATATCTTTACTCTCTACTCTTCAGCTTCTTTGTGATCCATTAGTAAGACCTTGAGGCTGAAAGGGAGCCCTATATTTGAAGACATCATTACCAGTATTAATGAGTACCTAAATTCATTTTTCCTGAGTTTGGACAGAAGCTTGGTTTAGCCCTTTTCCTTGAGCAATCAAAGTGCTACCTAGGGAATCAGAATGATATAATCAGAATAGTGTGTACCTTTGTGGGGGAAAGGTGGCTAGTATTTGGGTGAGGGCCATATGGAAGGCTTTTGGGATTTATCTTGATTGTGGTTACATGGGTATTCATTTTGTGATAAATTCTTGAGTTGTACATGTTTGTTTTGTGCAATTTTCTATGTGTTCATTTCTTTTTAAAAAGATATATATACATATATATATTTAAAGAGAGAGAGAGAGAGGGAGAACATGAGTGGGGGAGTGGTGGGAGAGAGAGAATCTCAGGCAGACTCCTAGTGGGGCCCCACTCAAGGCTCGATCTCATAACCCGGAGATCATGATCTGAGCTGAAATCAAGACTCAGACACTTAACTGACTGAGCCATCCAGGTGCACCAGCGTGTTAATTTCTTTAAGGGCTAAAAAAGCTGTGGTGATCTTTTTGCCCATTCTCATACCCAGTACCCAGATGGAAGGAAGGCTGTGCTTCAGGGCAGTTTGCCACTTAGGAAATGTTCCTGATCATTCCACATTCTCTTTGGCAGTCACAGAGCTGCACGACTCCAGTCTTGCTTCAAAAATGAACTTGTTGTTCGCCTGTAGCACACTCAGAATCTTGGAGCAGAGGTTGCACATTTCCTGCACAGCCCCCAGCCCAATACGGAACATGATTGGGCTTACTAGGACCTGGTCATTTCTATCCAATGTGAGGCTTTTCTAATGGGCTCTCTGCTGGGTTGACCAACACTTTGTCAGGTCTCAGTCACCATCCTTGCACAATCTTCCTCCCCCTGTTTTATTTTTCAGGGCATTAGTTCCCCAAATTCTTTTTTAAAAAAATATTTTATTTATTTATTTGACAGAGAGAAAAAATAGAATTACTAAGAGGAACTTGATTATGGATCAGAAGGGGTGGTGGATATTTGGTCATCCACTTGGGTGGGGTTCTTTCTGAACAGGGTTTGGCAGATCAAGGACAGTAGGCTGTAGGGGAGGAGAAGAAATCCTTTCCTCTACCTTGTCAGTTTTCTTACTGGGGTCTTGGAAAAGACAGATTACCACAAGAAAAGTTTTATTATGTATGCATATGAAGGCCTTCATAAAAAAGAAGTGAAGACCTCAAGAAGTGGTTAGAACCAGGGGTTATATACAATTTTAACAAAGAGCAATAAAATTTGGAGAACAAAGGAAAAGGGGTTTGGGCTTCTAGGTGTTTTGAATGCAGGAAGAGAAATAAATTGGGCAAACCAATGGAAGATAAGGATTATTTTCACAAGGTTCATTAGGCAGACTCAATCTCATGTAGCCTCTGAGTTGAGAAGCGTGTCTTTGGTGATGGAGAGTGGTTCTCCACTTCCTGGTATGGGAGTGGGAGAGGGGAACAGCTTCACAAAGGGAAATTTATGCCTGGCCTTTAAGCAGAAAGGGAGGGTGGAGAGCTTTTCCTGCATCTGGTATTTTTCAGTTGCCTTCAGCTGAAAAGAATCCTTATGCTGAAGTGGCGTATTTTGCAGTAATAAGCCATAATCCCCTTCTAGGATACTGATTTCAGGCCAAAGATGAGGGCTAGTGTAGAAAGAGCACTTGCAGGAGCCTGACTCAAGTTTGGTCAAGGAGTGAGTCATTGTCAGCACTTAGAAGGCCTTCCAGGGTTTGGATTGTATAGTACCAATCAAGATAATCCTTTTACCCCTGGGACATTATTTTCCTTTAAGGGGGGGCAGTCAGACATTCAGAAACACGTTTTTGGTATTACCAAGAGAAAATGTGTTCTTACCTAGCCACAATCAGAACAATATTTTGAAAGGAATGATTTATTTTATTTTTTATGGTTTTACTTATTTGAGGGAGCGAGCACATGAGTGCACTAAAGCAAGAGTGGGGATGGGGGAAGGGCAGAGGGACAAGCAGACTTCCTGCTGAGCAGGGAGCCTATCTGTGGGCTGGATCTCAGGCTTCTAGGATCAGGACCTGAACCAAAAGCAGATGCTTAACCAACTGAGCCACCCAGGTGCCCCAGGAACGGTTTATTTTAAACAGTTATTATTTTCTAGGTACCTAAATTTGACCACTACATAAATAGTCCTTCCAAAAGATACCCAGTTATGTAATCAGCTTTCTGCTAAATGAGAAAATTTCACAGATGGGAGAATCTGTGACAATATGGGCTTTCTCATGGCAGCATTAGGATACTGATCCAGACTGTGTGCTGGGATGCAAAGGGCCCCCCTCTGCAGGGACCTCGGTTTTGTTCTTGCATTCATTTAAGCAGGATTAGATCTGCAGAGGGTTTCTTTCAATGGGGACTCAACTAGAGTGTGGAAAGTGCTAAGGAAAAATGTGCCCATCCTGATTCATAGAGACAAAAAAGGGGCTTTGAACTCAGCATGCCCTGCTTGTAGTCACAGGGACTGTGGCTCTAGAATATGCTCTGTTCAGTTGGAATAGGTTCAGCTTGTTGGAAAGACAATTACCTGATGTGTAGAGAACTGAAATTCTGGGGGACGGGGCTCTTTGGGGAGATGATGACCACTTAATGGGTCTCATTGTCTGGTAATTAGAATGTGTCTTGGAAGAGGCTTGGTGCTCACTCTTAGGGACTCTTGTAAGATTTCTATAGGATACCAACTCAGCTATTCCTCCAGTTCCTTTTTCCTTTCATGCATCCAGGGAATAATGGCCTGGCTTCTGTCTCTAAAGCACAAAATCCTTTTTGCTCGACAGCACTAATTATTCTCCTCTGGCCATAGCATAAACTTCATGCCTTTGAGTTTTCTCATAAGGGTCGCTTTCAAACTGGGGAATTTGTACCCCCAGGGAGAGGTGTGGTCTTTCCAAGGGGCACACAGGCTTCAAGGGGTCTTAAGGGGATCACTTAATAAATCCTAAAATTCCATATTTTTAAAAAGATGTATTTATTTTTATGAGAGAGAGAGAGAGAGAGAGAGAGAAGATGCAGGGGCAGAAGGGGCAGAGGGAGAGAATCTTTAAGCAGACTCTCTACTGAGTGCAGAGCCCATCTCTGGGCTTGATCCGAGGTCCCTGAGATCATGACCTGAGCCAAAATGAAGAGTCAGATGCTCAGCTGACTGAGCCACCCAAGCACCCCTCTCCGCAAAGTCCATATTTATTCTTTTCTACATTTTCTGTGCATTTGGGATCACATTCAGTTTCCACACTCTCCTTTTATTCCACAATCTCCTTTCTTCTATATTACAAAAGAGAGGCATACTTCTCATTCAGTCAGAATCCTGTTATGAATCTTTTCCATGGGTGTTAACCTTTCTGGTTAACATAAGTCCAAATGTTTTAGTCAAGTTCTCGTAAAGCAAAAATAAACGCTCATTTTCACTGAGTTACATCTTTTCAATAAATAACTGCTTTTTTAGGTTTGATAATTTTCAGATGTGTATAATATAGTCTATTTTGATCAAACACATATTTCTCATAAAAATGCATTCTGGATCAAAGTCTAATTATAATTAACACTTAAGCCTTAAGGTCATGGGTAATTTTAAATATTAAAGTTTTAATTTATATACACATTGTTATTGCAGAGAGGGATGTTAGGGTAATCAATGAGACTTAAAAGCATCAAAATGTATCTCAATAGGATTAAATTAAGAAGTAATTTGGAAATAGGAGTTTAAGGAGAATAAGGAGTAATTTAATATTTCTGACAGGGGAAGAGCTTGTTCATGTATTTTTTAAATTGAAGATCATGGTTCAAATTGCTTGGTATTTATAGTCCTTTGAATACGTGGAAAAGAGTGATGTGCTAGTTTTAATTTAAAGTCACAATATTTACAATATGTTGAGAATTATATCTTTGGAAAATATATAAACCTTTGATGGAAAAGTTTAAATGTCAACTGAAAATGTACCCAAAGAGACACATATTATTTTTCTTAAATAAACTTTTTATTCTGAAATACTTTCAGATTTACAGAAAAGATGCAAAGATAGCATAGTTTCTTTTTGCCCTTCACCTAGTTTCTGCAAATGTTAACATTTACGTAACCATGATACATTTGTCAAAACTAAAATTTAACATTAACAGAAATAATGACTAAATTCTATACTTTATTCACATTATCTTAGTCTTTTTCTTGTCTTCTTTTTCTTTCTTCTCCTTCTCTTTCTCCCTCTTCTGCTTTTTCCTCTTCCTCTTCTTTGTTAGAGAGAGAAAGCATGCATGTGCCCCTGAGCAGGTGGTGGGATGGGGGAAGTGGGGTGGGGCAGAGGGAGAGTGAGAGAGAATCTCATGCGGGCTCCATGCCCAACACAGAACCTGATGTGGGGCTCAATCATGTGACCCTGAGATCATGACCTGAGCTGAAATCAAGAGTTGGGTGTTTAACTGACTGAGCCACCCAGGCTCCCCTCTTTCTTTTTCCTTTTAAATATCTAATGTGTTGGGGTGCCTGGATGGCTCAGTGGGTTAAAGCCTCTGCCTTTCGCTCAGGTCATGATCCCAGGGGCCTGAGATTGAGCCCCATATGGGCTCCCTGCTCACCGGGGAGCCTGCTTCTCCCTCTCCCTCTGTCATTTCCTTCTCTTGTGCTCTCTGTCTCTCTTTATCTCTCTGTCAAATAAATAAATAAAATCTTTTAAAAAAAAAGTTCTAATGTATTTTTTTCCTTTCCAGGATCCCATCTATGTTACCGTGTTACATTTAGTCAGTGTATCTACTTAATCTACTCTGATCTATGATAAGTCCTTGGTCGTTTTTTACGTTTTGTTTTTGTTTTTTGCTTTATTGGCCTTGATAGTTTTGAAGAGTATCAGTCAGGTATTTTGTAGAATGTCCATCAATTTGGGTGTTTCTTACGATTAGATTAGGGTTATGGGTTTTGGAGAAGAAGACCACAGAAGTAAAGTACCCTTCTGTGAACATCATATCAAGGGTACAGGGAATCAACATAACTTATTGCTGGTAATGTTATCCTCAGTCATGTGAACAAAGTAGTTCTTGCCAAGTTTGTCCACCATGATGTTACTGTGTTCCACTTCTGAATACATATTTGTTAGAAGGAAGTCACTGAATCCAGTCCATACTCAAGAATGGAGGGATTATGTCCACTTCGTGGGGGTGAGACCATCTCCAAGTCTTCCGTGAGGAAGGTCTGACTTTCTGCCTCATATTTATTCAATCATTTATTTTTATATTTTGGACTCATGTATATTGAGAGGCTTAATGTACAAATAGACAATGGCCAGACTTTATATATGAATAAAAAAATAAAAACAAACTCCAACCCACAACCTATAGCAATCAGTCCGGGAGACCGGACATTATGTATAGTAACCAGCCCAGAAAGTCAGGCTGCTGTCTATTAAGTCAGGCTTGTAGGAAGTCAGATTGTTATTTCCCACAAGAATTCAGGAAGCTAAATAACAACACCTTCAACAATCAGCCCCAAATGGCCAGAACTTGATTAATAACTGAGAGCTTCCCTATTTTGTGTCCCTACTTCTAACTTAGAACCAACCAGAGAAATCCAAACATGAATTTCTAGTCAATCACAAAAGATGACCTACTTCTTGTTAGCCCACCTCCAGTCAGGATACACCTGAAGCCTTCCTCTTTTTCCATATAAAGCTTTTCCACCTCTCTTCCTGCCTTTGAGTACATGCCCAAACACTAGTGCACAAACACAAGTCCAAGTGACTTTGGCCTCCCTTGGTACAGGCAAGCTCTGAATCAGCTGCCTTTGATTGTTCTTAGTTGGTTGATTTCCATTTATTTCCACAATATTTATTTTATAATTGGGTTTGAATACAGTATTATTTTATTGATTTTATTGGTTGAACTGTTCCAACTTTGGCCTTTGGGAACTCTTTCAGCTTGGCTCTTGTTGCCCGGAAACACACCCCATCCTTTCGTTCCTTTGAGAACTTCCTTTCTTTCTATCAATACAAAATGCTTTTGGCTCAGCCTGTCTATTTCCTGCCCCAGGCCCGGGATATTTCTCTAAGGAGTCCTGGTTTCTTTTATTAAGGAATAGTATTTAAAAAAATCAAAATCCAGGCACTTACCGATTGTGCTTCATTGCTATGGGGTTATCACTACTTCTAGGCCCTCCCAGGAGAATGAACTAGCAAATATATATGTATGTATATTAACCAGTATATACACACCCATAAAATTCTTCCTCTGTCCACTTGTGTGTGTGTGTGTGTGTGTATAAATTCATACTCATGTCTCGAACTCTTCCGCAGTACCAAAGGATTTGTTCTAGTCTTTCCTTAGCTTATTTTTAACTTTTTTTTTCTCTGTTTGGTGAGTAATATGACTCCATTATATATAATTTATTGACTTCTATAATTCAATCATAGTATATACATAAAAATCTCATTCTTCTTAACCCATACCTTTGAGAAACAAATTTACGTGCAAGATCACACTGTATATGTACTGTCTTTTTATCTTTAGCCTTGGGTTTTTCCAGTTGAAACACTATTTTCTAATGTTGCTCAGATCTTCTTTTCCCTATGCTTTTCACTGAGATGGTATATTAAATTTATGGTACAGGTAGAATAATTTGTCATAATCTGAATTCCATCTGGACTTCCATTAGCATTCTGGTTGATTTCTTTAATTTGCATACTTAAAAATTCAGTCTTGGTGCTATACTTAGGGTTTTGACACATGAACAGAGTCACATATATCCACCAGCCTAGTATTACCACACAGAATGGTTTCATCACACTGAAAATTCTGTGCACCTCCTTGGTAGTCAAATATTCCCCGTTTTCTTGTGACTGTTGTTCTGTTTTTCATTTTTTAAAGCATTACTTATTTTACAGAGAGAGCATGAGTGGGGTGGGGAGAACAGAGGGAGAGGGAGACAATCAGACTCCCCGCTGAGCATGGAGTCCAACTCAGGGCTCTATCTCAGGACCCTGAGATCATGACCTGAACCAAAACCAAGAGTTGGGACACTTAACCAACTGAGCTACCCAGGCGCCCCAATCTGTTTTTCATTTATATAGTTTTACTTTCTCCAGAATGTCCTATAAATGTAATTATACAGTATGTATTCTTTTGGGTCTGGCTTCTTTCACTTAGCAAATTGTATTTATGACATCCATGTCGTTGTGTGAGTCAATAATTCCTTCTTTTTCATCAATGACTAGTATTCCATTGTATGGATGGATGTACTGCAGTTTGCCTGTCCATTGTCTTAAGTAGCTTGCAGGTTTTAGAGATTATGAAAGCTGCTTGTATATGTTATATGTGGGGTTTTGTTCGAACATAAATTTTGAATTCATTTGGCAATATCTAGGAATGCAGTTGCAAGATCATACTGCAGATCTGTGTATGACTTTATAAGCAAGTGATAATCTGTCTTCCAAAGTGATTGTACTATTTGATTTCCTACCAGCAATGAATATGAGGGCTTGTCGCTTTCCATCCTTGCCAACACTTTTATGGTCAGGTTTTTCTAGCCATTCTAATAGTTGTAAAGGAATGTCATTATTTTAATGGTCATTTCTGTAATAACAAATGAAAAATAGGTTTACTTGTCATACTTAAATCTTCTTTGAAGAAGTATCTTTTCAAATCTTTGTTTTCATTTAACGAGGTAGTTTGTTTTCTTATGGTTAAATTTTAAGAATTCTTTTTATGTCCGGGATAGGTCCTTTATCAGATAGATGATTTCCAAGTATTTTCTCCCAGTCTTTATCTTGCTTCATTTTCTAATTTTCTTGATTATGTCTTTCAAAAAGTACAATTTTAATTAGTTGAAGTTTCATTTATTATTTTTTTTCTTTCATACATAGTGGCTTTTGGCCTTGTATCTAAGAATTTATTGCTAAACCCAAGGTCACACAGGTCTTCTATGTTTTCTTCTAGAAATTTTATAGTTTTACATTTAGTTCTGTGGTCCATTTTGACGAAAATTTGGCATATAGTGTGAGGTATGTGTTGTGGTTTATGTTTTTGGATATGGACATCCAGTTGTTCCAGCACCATTTGTTAAAAAGTCTATACTTTCTTGATTGAGTTGCTTTTGAATCTTGGTCAAATACTATATTTATGTGGGCTTATTTCTGGGGTGTTCCACTGATCTTTATGTTTATCTTTTTTTTTGCCAGTACCACACTTTCAAGATTACTGTAGCTTTATAGCAAGTCTTAAAATCTGGTAATGGAAAAAAAATAAATCTGGTAATGGGTGCCCTCTCACTTTGTTATTTTTCAGTTTTGGGGGGACTATTCTAGTTCCTTTTTCTTTTCATATAAATGTTAGAATCACCTTTTTGTGTCTAAAAAATACTTTCTGTATTTTGATGAAGACTGTGTTGGATTTATAGATCAAATTAGGGAGAATTGATATCTTTAAAATATTGGGTCTTCCAATTCATGATCTGTGTATTTCTCCATTTATTTAGATTTTCTTTGATTCTTCTCAATTTTTTTAGTTTTCAACTTACAGATCCTGTAGAATATATTTTGCTAGGTTTATACCTGTATTAGTCCGTGTTTAACCATGAAACAGGATTAGTAGGAGGGATCCATCTATCTATCTACTGAGATTTATTATAGTGAAATGGCTCTTATGGTTGTGAGGGTTGCTCAGGAAGAGAAGATCACCAGCAGTATGAAATTCCACATACATGTGTGGAAACTGTTGTTTACAAGTAGAATTTCTTTCTTCTCCTTCTTCTTCTTCCTCTGTCTCTTGGAAGCCTTAGCCTGGCTCATAATGCTTTTCCTACCAATTAAATCAGTGCCACCCAGATTATCCCAGATAATCTCCCTTACCTAAAATCAACTGACTATGGACTTTAAATCTTTAAAATGGTTTCATAGCAACAAATAGATGGCATCTCTGGGAACTGTAGCCTAAGCAAGTTGACAAATCACAAAATCTATTACGGTCCTTAAGCATCTCATTTTTAAATATTACAAGTGGTGTGTAATTTTAATTCCAATATTTTTTATGATGAAAAAAACTGTATTTAGATTTAGCCAGTTGGACTCAGTTTAGATGATCCCAGTTTTGTTGGCAACATCCAAAGCATCATAGTCAGGGGCCAGTCAAACATATGCCTCCTTCTCTTCATCAGGCCTGATCAAGGTGTTGACCTTGGCTACATCAATGTCATAGGGCTTCTTCACAGCCTGTTTGATCTGGTGCTTGTTGGCCTTGACAAACACAATGAACACAAGCGTGTTGTTGTCTTCTATTTTCTTCATGCCTGACTCAGTAGTTGGGGAACTTGATGATGGCATAGTGATCAAGCTTGTTTCTCCTGGGGGCGCTCTTTAGAGGGTATTTGGGATACCTTTGGAGACACAGAGTCTTGGGTCGTCAGAACATTGGTGATGTGCGGATCTTCTTCTTCTTTTTTTTTTTCTTGTGACTGTGGACTCCTTTCAGCACCTCTTTCTTGCCCTTCAAAGCCATTGCTTTGGCTTTGGCTTTGAGAGGAGCAGGGGCTTCCTTCTTACCTTTTGGCACCATCTTCGTAAAAGGGGTAATTCCAACATTTTATTTGTGGATGTGTATGGAACCTGGATCCTGCGACCTTGTTAAATTCACTGAGTTATAGGAGGGTTTGTCCTGTAGATTCTTTAGGATTTACTGTATTGTCAATTATGCTGTCTGAAATAAAGGTAATTTTAGTTTCTCCTTTTCAATCTATATGCCTTTTGTTTCCCTTTTCTGTCTTTTTGCATCAACCAGGACTTCTCATATTCTGTTGATTATGAGTAGTGAGAGAGAACGTGCTTGCCTTGTTTCTGATTTTAAGGGGATTGCATTTAGTCTTTCAATGTAAATACAAAGTTGGGTGTAGTTTTTTTGTTTGGTTGTTTTGTTTTGTAGATTTAGTATTAGATTAAGGACATTCCCTTTTTTCTCCTTGTTTGCTAGAGTAGTATCATGAATTGATGTTGTATTTTACTGAATGCATTTTCTACTTGTATTTATATAATCAGATGTCTTTTCTCATTTAGCCTGTTAATGTGGTGAATTACATTGATTGAGTTTCAAATATTGAAACAGCTTTGCATTCCTATATGAACCACAATTGGTTTTGATGTAGTATCCATTTTGTATATTGCTGAGTTTGATTTGGTATTATTGTTTTTTTTTTCAGTTTTTATTTTTTTAAGTAATCTCTACACTGGTTGTGGGACTTGAGCCCATGACTTTGATATCAAAAGTCACATGGTCTACTGACCTAGCCAGCCAGAGGCCCTGATTTGGTTTTTCTTTTTGGTGACTATTTTTACATTCATCATTCATGAGAGATACTGGTGTACATTTTCCCTTTTCTGTAATGTCTTTGTCTGGCTTGGTATTAGAGTAATGCTTGCCTATTTTAGATATCGTTTCAATTCAAAAACAGTGTCAAGTGAAAGTGTCTGAGGAGGTACTCTTATTATTGTAAAAATCACCTTGGCAGGCACAGGAAGAAAAAAACATGTTGAAGGGGCTTGGTTTATAGGTTCATCTGTAATCTAGCTTGGATTTTTTAAAAAGATTTTATTTATTTATTTGAGAGAGAGAGAAAGAACTCACTAGCTGGGGAAGAGGATTAGGGAGAAGCAGACTCCACGCGAAGCAGGGAGCCTGATGTGGGCCTCGATTCCACGACCCTGGGATCATGATTTAGCAGAAGGTGGATATTTAATTGACTGAGCCACCCAGATCTTGGATTATTTTTTTATCAACCCCAGTGATAGCAGAGATCCACAGCATCAGCCTTTATCTTCTTTGGGGCCTTGTACCATTTCTTGGCACTCTTCTATCTTTGGTGTATTGTGTGTGTGTCTGTGTGTGTGTCTGTGTCTGTCTGTCTGTCTGTCTAAAAGCTTCCTCCCTTAACTCTGCTCTCTCAGGCTAGTAAAGCTGCTTGTCCTGTAGAAATGGCTAGACAAATTGGAGATTTTACACACCCTGGTGTTATCGTCAGTCAGTGGACTGGTATGTACAGAAGTGTGGAAGTCTGTTTCTCTTCCTTTGCATTAGACAGTTCCGAGGGATGACTCATTTTCTAGAACTCCCCTGCAGAGCCAGACTGAAGCCATCATGTTTGACACCTTGGCTGAACTCAAGCTGCTGTTTGCCTGATTTGCTTTCTCTGCCTTTATTCCACCTCTGCCTTGCTGCCTTTTCCTGGAAAACGTACTTAATAAATTTCTCGAGCACCGATTCTCCTCCTAGGATTTACTTTCAGGGAACCCAGCCTAGGGTCCCCATCAGTCCTGCCTTCTACATTGCTACAACAATTCCCTTCATTTTGTCATCACTCATGTTCTCCTCATGCCAACGTAATTTGACATATTGTGCTGTTTCAACCTTGAATTCTTTCCTCCCCTCAGCATGGTGACAACAAAATTCAAGGTCATTTCAAAGTTTAGATTTTCTGAAATATCTGCCTGGACATTCCTTACAGCTATTCAGCCTGTCCTTTGGACCCATAGAGCGCTGCATTTTGTTTCTTTGCTCACACATCTATTTCTTTTGTTAGATTTGAAACTTCTTCTCTCTTTCTTTTTTAAAGATTTTTTTTTATTTGACAGACAGAGAGAGAGAGAGAACATGCACACAAGCAGGGGGAGTGATAGGTGGAGGGAGAGGGAGAAGCAGGCTACCTGTTGAGCAGGGAGCCTGATTCTGGGCTCGGTTCTAGACCCTGGGATCATGTCCTGAACCAAAGGCAGACACTTAATTCTTCTCATTTGTGGGAGACAAATTTTCTTCATTTTAGTTTCCTTAGCACTATATTCGTATGTAACAAGTGCTTAATAAATATTTGCAGAATAAATTAAGTAACTAATTAAACTCTTTTAAGATATCTAATCTGTGTGTAATCTACATATCTATGTATATAATTTGCATATCTTTTTCATTTTATTCTCAAACCACTTGATGAACATGCCACCTGAAACCATTAACTCTTTACCTGTGAGGAAATGTGTTCAGAGGGAGGACAACAAGATCCCTCAGAAAGTAAGTGGTGAGATCCCAGCTGAAAACCATATGAGCAAATGTAGGCTTGTCCTTTAGAGATTTTCAACATTGAAAAAGCTAAAGAAAATTTATAGAATATTTGAATCTCAAACATTTCATTATCTTCTGTCATCTGTCACCTCCTATTCCTTTCTGTAGCTGTGCTTTGAAACTCAGATTCCTGGCACCAGTTGAGTGTATAACACTGGGACAGAAAATGTAGCATAGGGGAAACCTGTATCCTGGCTGAGTGGTACCTTCTTTGTGTATGTAAACTTTATGAGGTATCTTTGCTCTTTTGTGTTCTCCTTGAAAAACCTATTAGAGCTTCCACTGTTCTAGTGAGAGCAAGTGGAATTGTGGCATTGGATTGCAACAAATCCTTAATAAGAGAAAACATTCTACATGGTGTAGACAGAAGGAACTGTAGAAAGGACATTTAATTTCTAGCACACAGGCAGGAGTTGAAGGGGGAAGCCCATGACTTTCATTAGAGAGCCCCCAGGCCCACTTACGTGAGCTCATTGAATGTTGATCACAATCTTCTTCGGACGGGGAGTATTTATTATATGCATTACATAGGTCTGGGAAACGAAGGTTCAGGAACATTAAATCATCCACCCATGTTTTGTAGCTCTGTCAGTCCAACTGGGCACAAGGGCAGGGACCACTGTATTAAGAGTGAAGAATGGTTTTACAGGTCCTCCTTCTGCCCCCTCTCACCCCAGTTGCCCATCTTTGGTCAGTGATACTTAGGCTACCTGGTCAAGTGGTCTCATGGGACAGTGTGACTGAGAAGCAGGCTCCAGAGTTAAACTGTGGTGAGAAACTCTGCTCTGTCATCCAGAAGTACACATTTTGCTGATCCTTACTCCAGGAGAAAGCCACAAAATCTGAGTTAATGTCCAGAAGTACGAGCGACATGGTGATTTGGATCCCCAGATGTTTTCAAAGATGAAAGGGAAAAATGTGTTTGACCAAAGTAGAAAAAGATACACAGAAAAGTGTTGTGCGAATGACTAGAAAATTGAGTAGATTCTGTGAATGAGCAAGGCCATAATTGAGACAACTAGTACTTAGGGAGCATCAGGTGACTTGACCAAAGTTACTTTGATGGAGCATCCATATTGATGTCCTTATTTCTCTTATGGCCATTGTCTACATCTGTGCCATTTGTGCATTACAAGTTGGTAGACCCCTAAAAGGCTCAGTGGGGGTTGAAATCCCTACCTCTAGGCTGGAGAAAAGTGTCTTTTCTTACTATATCCACCTAAGAGGGCACCTTTTTCTAATTTGTGCTGAGGCCCAGTTTCCATTTTCTTTTGGTAATAGCACTACCTTACTTTTCCTTTGAAACAGCTCTCCCCCCAACCCATGAATCATGGGGCTGGTGGGATTTTATGTGGTGCTGGCTCAGGTGCCCCCACCCTAGGGATACACTTATAGGCTAAGCTGGGTGAATTGGGCTGTCCTGGGATTTGCAGCTTGAGATCAGTGACACAAGGATGGGAGGTATGCAGAGCTGAGTTTTAATTAAGCTAGAGCTGGGATACATTCTTGTTGCTGAGATCCTCAGAGCTCCCTAACTCCAGTATTTCCCAGGTTCTAAAACTTCACCAGTTTCAAAGAAATGGAACAAATAATCCTAAAATTGATATGGAACCAGAAAAGACCTCGAATAGCCAAAGGAATATTGAAAAAGAAAGCCAAAGTTGGTGGCATCACGATTCCGGACTTCAAGCTCTACTACAAAGCTGTCATCATCAAGACAGTATGGTAC
>PISX010010944.1:0-67800 GCA_004024625.1 Mellivora capensis | reverse complement strand
ATAAATTTGGGTCCTTTCTCTTTTCTTTTTGTTAAGTCTGGCCAGGGGTTTATCAATCTTATTAATTCTTTCAAAGAGCCAGCTCCTAGTTTTGTTGATTTGTTCTACTGTTCTTTTGGTTTCTATTTCATTGATTTCTGCTCTGATTTTTATTATTTCTCTTCTGCTGCTGGGTTTAGGTTTTTTATTTTTTATTTTTAATTTTTAATTTTTTATTTTTTTTGCTGTTCTTTCTCCCTTTCCTTTAGGTATAGGGTTAGGTTGTTACTTGAGAGCTTTCTTTTTTCTTGAGAAAGGCTTGTATTGTTATATACTTTCCTCTCAGGACTGCCTTTACTGTTTCCCAAAGATTTTGAACAGTTGTGTTTTCATTTTCATTTCTTTCCATGAATTTTTAAAATTCTTCTTTAATTTCCTGGGTGACCCATTCATTCTTTAGTAGGGTGCTTTTTAGCCACCATTTATTTGAGTTCTTTCCAACACTCCTCTTGTGATTGAGTTCTAGTTTCAAAGCGTTGTGGTCTGAAAATAAGCGGAGAATGATCCCAGTCTTTTAGTACTAGGTGAGACCTGATTTGTGACCCAGGATGTGATCTATTCTGGAGAATGTCCCATATGTACTAGAGAAGAATGTGTATTCTGTTGCTTTGGGATGGAATGTTCTGAATATATCTGTGAAGTCCATCTCGTCCAGTGTGTCATTTAAAGCCTTTATTTCTTTGTTGATCTTTTGTTTAGATGATCTGTTCATTTCAGTGAGGGGGATGTTAAAATCCCCTACTATTATTATTATTGTTGATGTGTTTCTTTGATTTTGTTATTGATTAGTTTAATAATTGGCTGCTCCCATGTTAAGGGCGTAGATATTTAAAACTGTTAGATCTTCTTGGTGGACAGACCCTTTAAGTATGATATAGTGTCCTTCCTCATCTCTTATTATATTCTTTGGTTTAAAATCTAATTTACCTGATATAAGGATTGCCATGCCAGCTTTCTTTAGGTGTGCATTAGCATGGTAAATTGTTTTCCACCCTCTCACTTTAAATCAGAAGGTGTCTTTGGGTCTAAGATGAGTTTCTTGTAGACAGCATGTCGATGGGTCTTGTTTTTTTTATCCATTCTGATACCCTGTGTCTTTTGATTGGGCATTTAGCCCATTTACATTCAGGTTAGCTACTGAAAGATATGAATTTAGTGCCATTGTATTGCTTGTAAGGTGACTGTTACTGTATATTGTCTCTGTTGCTTTCTGGTCTGTTACTTTTAGGCTCTCTCTTTGCTTAGAGGACCCCTTTCAATATTTCCTGTAGGGTTTGTTTGGTGTTTGCAAATTCTTTTCGGTTTTGTTTGTCCTGGAAGCTGTTCATCTCTCCTTCTATTTTCAATGACAGCCTAGCTGGATATAGTATTCTTAGCTACATATTTTTCTTGTTTAGTGCTCTGAATATATCATGCCAGTCCTTTCCAGCCTGACAGGTCTCTGTGGATAGGTCTGCTGCCAATCTAATATTTCTACTGTTATATGTTACAGACCTCTTGTCCTGAGCTGCTTTAAGGATTTTCTCTTATCACTGAGACTCTTAAGTTTTACTATTAAATGATGGGGCGTGGACCTATTTTTATTGATTTTGAGGGGGGTTCTCTGTTCCTCCTGGATTTGATGCTTGTTCCCTTTACCAAATTAGAGAAATTCTCTGCTATAATTTGCTCCAATATACCTTCTACCTCTCCCTTTCTTCTTTTTCTGGGATCCCAATTATTCTAATATGGTATTTCCTATCTCTCGAATTCTCCCCTCATGGTCCAGTAGTTGTTTGTCTCTCTTTTGCTCAACCTCTTTATTCTCCATTATTTAGTCTTCTATCTCACTAATTCCCTCTTCTGCTTCATTTATCCTAGCAGTAAGGGCCTCCATTTTTTATTGTACCTAATTAATAGCTTTTTAAATTTCATCTTCGTTAGATTTTAGTTCTTTTATTTCTCCAGAAATGGATTCTCTAGTATTATCCATGCTTTTCTGGGTGCCCAGCTAGCACCCTGATAATCATCATTCTGAACTCTAGTTCTGACATATTAATAATGTCTGTATTGATTAGGTCCCTAGCCATCAGTATGGCCACTTGTTCTTTTTTTTATGGTGAGTTTTTCTGCCTTGTCATTTTATCCAGATAAGAATAGGTGAATGAGAAAACAAAATACTAAAAGGGTGGAAACAAGCCCAGAAAAATATACACTAACTAAATCAGAAGAGACATGAAATGGAGGGAGAAGAAAGGGCTAAAAAAGAAAAAGAAAAAGAAAATATATATATATATTTGACTGGTGGATACAACAGAGCCACACACACTTTATTTTGGGTGCATCTTGATCTGTTAGAAGAAGAAACAACCTCCCGAAATTTAAAAGAAAGGAAAAAATATATATATATACACACACACACAAAATTAAGAGTAAACACAATGAAGGGATGGAATATGACTGTAAAGATGAAAATTTAAAAAGATTCTAAAAAAGGAACTTATAGGATAAGAAGTTGGTTGAAAAAAAAGAAAAAAAAGGAGGAAAGAACGTGATCAGGCTGGAGAGTAGAACAAAACCATGTGCTAGATTTAGGGTATATTTTGATCTATTAGAAGAAACTGTATCCCAAAATTTTAAAGGGAAAAAACCCTATATGTATGCAAAATATAAGGGTAAATACAATGAATGGATAAAATATGACTATAACAATGAAAATTAAAGAAGACTTTTAAAAAAGGTATTGATAAGACAAAATAGTTAAAAATCATTAAAATAAGAAAGAGGAAAAATTAAAAAAATAGGATAAGAAAACAATAAAATTTTAAAAATTTAACTTTGAAAGACTAAAGAATCATGTGGAAAAGCCATGAATTCTATGTGTTGCTTTCCCCTTGCTCTGGAGTTCTGCAATCCTCATTGATTGGTGAACTTGGTCTTGCCTGGATGTTCTTGCTAATTTTCTGGGGACACAGACTATCGCAGTGATTCTCAAATGTCTTTGCCCAAGGTGGAATTGCACCATGCTTGCCAGGGGCCAGGCTAAGCAATCCGGGCGGTTTTATTCTCGGGAGCTTTTGTTCCCTGAATGCTTTCTGTAGAGCTTTGGAGGACGAGAATGAAAATGGTGGCCTCCCATTCTCTGGCCTAGAGGAGCTGAGAGCTTGAGGCCCCACTCCTTAGTGCACCCTCAGAGAAAAGCAGTCAATCCCTCCCATCTCCCTAGTCTCTGGCTGTGCTCCAAGCTCACCCAGCCTGTGACCCAGTGTTTCTATCTGTGGCACATGGCCCCATTTGGAGTTCCCAAACCCAGAAGATTCTTGCAGAGCATTCCCGAGCTGCTACTCCCGGTGGAGGAAGGTGAGTCTCCCCAGATCTGCCTCTTGTGGGGTCCCTGCCAAAGAGCAGCAGCACAACTCTGCCTTGGATCACGATTTAAGGTAACCTTGAGCTGAGAGCACACTCTCCAGCTCCGTCTGTGCAGTCAGCTTCCCCGCTCTGATACCTGGGAGCTCTGCTGCACTCAGACACCCTGGGTCTTTCTGTGATCCCGCAGGTGCTGAGACCACACTGTCCCCATGAGGGTTCCACCCCCACTTAGCCTCTGGAGCGATGTCCCTCAGTGGAGCAGACTTCTTTTTTTTTTTTTTTTAAAGATTTTATTTATTTATTTGTCAGAGAGAGAGAGAGGGAGAGCACAGGCAGACAGAGTGGCAGGCAGAGAGAGAGAGAGAGAAGCAGGCTCCCTGCCGAGCAAGGAGCCCGATGTGGGACTCGATCCCAGGACACTGGGATCATGACCTGAGCCAAAGGCAGCTGCTTAACCCACTGAGCCACCCAGGCGTCCCAGTGGAGCAGAATTCTAAAAGTTCTGATTTTGTTCTCTGCTGTTCTCTTACTTTTACTTGCCAGGAGCTGGCCCCTCCCTCCATGGTCTCTATTCCCATCACCTCAGATTCACTTCTCTGCTCATCCTATCTTCTGGGAAGTGGTTGATTTTTTGTTCCTAGAATTGCTGCTCTTCTCTTCGCTCTCCTGTTGAGTTTGTAGCTTTTCAGAATGGTTTGATAGATATCTAGCTGAACTCCTGGGACCTGGTGATATTTAGGTCTCCTACTCCTCTGCCATCTTGCTCCTCCCCTATTATTCTGTTTAAAATATTTTCTTATATGCATTATGATCTTTTTTTCCTCATCCATGAGCTATTCAAAAGCAAGTGCTTACATTGAAATCTCTGGGAATTGCCTAATAGTCTTCTACAAAATTGATTTACAGTTTAAATTATCTGTGATCAGATTTTATAGTCTATATTCTTACTAGTCAAAGTGTGATTGATAAGCCTAATAACACTGGTATCATCTGGGAGCTTATTGGAAATTCAAAATCTATATTAGGTCAAAATCCTAACTGATATCGATGCCGATATCTAAAGTTTGTGAAGCAGTACTCCATATTACTTCAATTCTTTGAAATGTGTTGAAACATATTTGATGATATAGTCTATTTTGGTGTATATTATGCTTGAGGTTAAAAATGTACATTGTACAGTTCAGTTTGCTGTTCCATAAATGTCTTTTAAGTCAGGGTGATTAATCATGCATATCAAATCAGTTATATCCTTACCATGTTTTTGTCGGCTTGTTTTATCAATTCCTGAATGAAGCTTGTTAAAAATTTCCAACTGTAATTGTAGATTTGTGTAGTTCTGACTTTAGTTTTATTAACTTTTGCTGTACAGATTTTGAAACTATGCTATTTGATGCACACCTGTTTAGAGTTTCCAATCATTCTGTTTTTCTTTTTAGCATATGAAATTTCCTTTTTAACTTTTACTAGTATTTTTCCTCAGAGTCCTATTTTATGTGTATATGTGTGTGTGTGTGTGTATGTGTGTGTGTATAGTAAAAAAAATCTATACCTATATCTATACATCTATCTTAGCTTTTTTGGGTTAGAGTTGGTACTTGCATCTTATGTCTTTTTTCTTCTTTTTCTCTCACTCTGTCTTAACTTTATATTTAAAAGTATTTTGTGTAAATAGCTTGTGATGGGGCATCTTTGTGGCTAAGTCCATTAAGCATCTGCCTTTGGTTCAGGTCATGATCCCAGGATCCTTGGATCGAGTCCCACATAGGTTTCCCTGCTCAACAGGGAGTTTGCTTCTCCCTCTGCTCTTCCCCTTTCTTGTATTCTCTCTCTCAAATAAATAAATAAAATCTTTTTAAAAATAGTTTATGAGGGACGCCTGGGTGGCTCAGTTGGTTAAGCCACTGCCTTCGGCTCAGGTCATGATCCCAGAGTCCTGGGATCAAGTCCTGCATCGGGCTCCTTGTCCAGCAGGGAGCCTGCTTCTCTCTCTGCCTCTGCCTGCCACTCTGCCTGCTTGTGCTCTCTCTCTGACAAATAAATAAATAAAATCTTTTAAAAAATAAATAAAAATAGCTTATGATTAGCCTTTTAAATGTCTTTAGTATTTATATTTTAATTGTAGTTTTTATCCACTTTTAATGTATATATTTAGTCATATAATTGAGTTTAATACTGATGTCCTTCTGTTTTCCATTTTTCACTCTGCTTATTTGTTTCCTCAATACATTTGGATTAACAAGATATTATCTTGTTCATTGTATTTTTGATTAACAAGATATTTTCATTTTTACTTTTCTTCCTCTATTAGCATTTGCGTCATAATTCTTTATTCATTTAGTGTTTACCAGCTCAATGACAATATGTCCCTTGATTTATTAAAGTCTACCTTAAATTAATACTTTTACCACTTCCTGAATAATGAAGCAATTTGCAACAGTTTAATTCCATTTACCTCCTTCTTATCTTTAATGTTGTTGTAATATATTTTATAACCACCTATGTTTAAATCCCCACATGACATTATTATTTTTCTAAGCAGCAAAATTCATTTATATTATCTACATTTTATTCTTTCCAATGGTATTTATTTATTTTTTTTCAGTTCCATGCATCAACTTGGGGTCATTTTTTATTCAGGCTGAAGAACTCTTTTGAGTCTTTCTTGTAGTGCAAGTTCCATGCCCTTCTGAGTAAGCCAGCTAGGCACCCTTTTTATCTTCTTTTAAAGGATTATATAAAAGAAGATTATGTCTCTTTTTAGTTTTCATAAACTTTACTCCCAACATATACTCCTTTCTGTGGGAGAGATATTTGGCCATTAATTCAATTCCTATTGTTATGTCAGTTTTTTCAGGTTGGCCTTCTTAGGTTTTCTATTTCTTTTGGAATAAATCTTGGTCGATTGCTAGATTGTTAATTTTATTTGGATTTTATTAGCATAAAATGTTTTATTAGCAGATTCTTGTTCACTGTATTCTCATATGATTAAAAGAAATATCTACTGAAACAAGCACTCTTCTGATTATTGTAAGTATCCAATCAGGTTCTAGAGTTCCACAATAATTTATTCAAGCAGCTCTTTTCAGTTCACATATTGCTTTGGTGAAAAAGAGCAATTCTTAGAACTTCCTGTTCCACCCTTTTGCATGTCACTCTGATCTGGGCTGGCCTCACCTTTAAGAAACGCTGAATCCAGGAGCAAAACCGATGGTCAGTTTTCTTTTATTTTACTTTCTCATTAATACTTCTTGTAAGACATATCTACTAATGATGAATATTCCTAACTTTTTTTGTATGAGAATGTTTACCTCACCTTCATTTTTGAAAAACAGTGTTTTTGTTATATTTCATTAACAAGGGCTTTTCTTTAGAAAAAGTTTTTTAGGACTCTGAATATGTCATTTCATTGTGTTGTGGTCTTTATTGTTTCTGATACAAAGTCAACAGTTAATCTTATTGGTGTTACCTAGTACAGTTGATCCTTGAATAACTAGGGGATTGGGCTGCTGTCCCTCCCCTCCACAGTCCAAAATCCATGTATATATATCTTCTCTTATTGAAGTATAATTGACATACAATGCTCTATTAGTTTCAGGTGTACAACATATTGATTCAATAATTTGATACATTATTAATGCTCACCATGATAAAACCATGTGTTACCATATGATGTTATGACAATATTATTCACTATATTGCCTATACTGTACTTTTCATCCCTGTGACTTATTTTATAACTGGGAGTTTGTATCTCTTAATCGCCTTCTTCCATTTTGCCTGTCTCCTCCCTACTGCCTTGCCTCTGCCAACCACCAGTTTGTTCTCTGTATTTAAGAGTCTGTTTGAAAGACAGAAACGGAATTGTGAAAAATATATAAAGCTGTTGTTATGATAACCATAGTTAATGGTGAATGTAGTGAATAATATTATATTGTATATTTAAAATTGGCTGAGACAACAGATCTTAAAAGTTCTTTTCACAAGGCAAAAACACATACCTGTGTGGTGATGGATGATAACTACATTTAGTGTGGTGATCATTTCACAATATATACACATATCACTATTTTGTACACCTAAAACTGATAGAATGTTAGAGGTCAATTATATCTCAATTTTTTAAAAAAAGATTTTATTTATTTATTTGAAGGAGACAGACAGAGATAGCTAGAGAGAGCATTAGTGGAGAGGAGAGGGAGAAGCAGGCTCTCCACTGAGCAGGGAGCCCAGCACAGGGCTCGATCCCAGCACCCAGGGCTTATGACCTGAGCTGAAGCTAAGCACTTAACCAATTGAGCCACCCAAATGCTCCAATTATATCTTAATTAAGTAATTAATTAATTGTTAAAGATTTTATTTATTTGACAGAAGGAGAGAGAGCACAAGCAGTGGGAGTGGTAGAGGGAGAGGGAAAAGCAGGCTCTGTGCTGAGCAGGGAGCAGGATGCTGGACTGAATACAGGGCTCTATCCCTGGCCTCTATCCCAGGACCCTGGGATCACGACCCAAGCTAAAGACAGATGCTTACCCAACTGAGCCACCCAGATGCCCCATCTTTCTTAATTTTTAAAAATTAAATGAATAAGCAGAACAAAATACCTGATCTTATGTTTTTTGTTTGTTTTTTAGATTCTACATATAAGTGAAATGGTATTTGTCTTTCTCTGTTTGACTTATTTCACTTAGGATAATATCCTCTAGGATTGTCACAAATGTTAAGGTTTCATTCTTTTTAATAACAGTAATAATTCATTACAATATACATATATACATATATATACATATATACATACACAATATACATATACAGACATACATACATACATCACCTCTTTATCTAGTCGTCTGTCAGTGGACACTTGGGTTGTTTCCATATATTTGTTACTATAACTAATGCTGCAATAAATGTAGAGGGCATATATATGCTTTTGAAATAGTGGTTTTGGCTTTTTTGGTAAATACCCAGTAGTAGAGTTACTGATTGTGTAGTATTTCTATTTTTAATTTTTTAAGGAGTCTCCATACCGTTTTTCACAATGGCTGCATGAATTTATATCCCCACAAGTAGTGCACAAGGATTTCTTTTCTTCCATATCCTCTCCAAAGCTTGTTATCTCTTATATTTTTTATTTTAGTCATTCTAACATGTGTGAGGTGATATCTCATTGTGGTTTTGATTTGCATTTCCCCAGTGATGAGTGATGTTAGCATTTTTCATCTGATTATTCATTTTTTTGATGTTGAGTTGTGTAAGTTCTTCATATATTTTGGATATTAACCCCTTTTTTGATATATCATTTGTAAATATCTTCTCTCATTCAATGGGTTGTTTATTTTGTTTTGTTAATGGTTTTCTTTGTTGTACAAAAGCTTTTCATTTGATGTAGTCCCAATAGTTTGTGTTTTTTTGCCTTGTTTGAGAAGACATTATCTGTAAATATGTGGATGAGGCCAATATCTAAGAGATGTGGCTGCTTATGTTTTCTTTTGGCGGTTTTATAGTTTCAGGGTTCATGTTTAGGCCTTTAATCCATTTTGAGTTTATTTTTGTGTATGGTGTAGAAAGTGGTTCCATTTTTTTCTTTTGCAAGCAACTGCTCTGTTTTCCCAACACCATTTATTGAAGAAGCTGTCTTTTTCCCCACTGTATATTCTTGTCTCCTTTTTTTGTAGGTTAATTGACTATATAGGGGTGGATTAATTTCTGGGCCCTATATTGTTCTATTGATCTATGATCCTGTTTTTGTGCCAGTACCATACTGTTTTAATTACTATAAGTTTGTAGTATATCTTGAAGTCTGGGGTTATAATACCTCCAGATTTGTTCTTTGAAAGATTGCTTTGGTTATTTGAGGTCTTTTATGGTTCTATATTAATTTTAGTATTATTTGTCATAGTTTTATGAAAAATCCTGTTGGTATTTTGATAGGGATTGTATTAAATCTATAGATTATTTTAGTTAGGATGGACATTTTAACGACACTAATTTTTCCAATCTATGAGCATGGTATCTCTTGTGTGTGTGTGAGACCTTCAGTTTTTTTCATCAGTGTCTTAAAGTTTTCTGGGTAGATCTTTCACCTCCTTAATTAAATTTATTCCTAAGTATTTTACTCTGTTTAGTGTAACTGTAAATGAGATTGTTTTCTTAATTTCTCTTCTGGTAGTTCATTATTAGTGCATAGAAATGTAATGCCTTTTTAAATTTTTTTTTTAAAGATTTATTCATTTGAAAGAGAGAAAGAGAGATAAGTGGGAGGGGCAGAAGGAGCAGAAGCAGACTCCTCTCTAACCAGGCGCCCAATGTGGGGCTCAGTCCAGGATCATGACCCGAGCCAAAGGCACATACTTAAAGAACTGAGCCCCAAGTTTCCCCAAAATGCAATGACTTTTTGAATATTGATTTTGTATCCTGCAACTTTACTGAATTCATTAATTAGTTCAAATAGGTTTTGGTGGAGTCTTTAGGGTTTTCTATATATAGTACCATGTCATCTGCAAATAGTGACCATTTTACTTCTTCCTTACCAGTTTGGTTGCTTTTTACTTATTTTTCTTGTCTGATTGCTTTGGCTGACTTCTAGCACTACATTGAACAAAAATGGTGAGAGTAGACATCCTTGTCTTATTCCTGATTTTAGAGGAAAAGCTTTCAGCTTTTCACCATTGAGTATAATTTTAGCTGTGTGTTTATTACATAGGCCTTTATTATATTGACATATGCTCTCTTTCTACCAACTTTGTTGAGAGATTTTACCATGAATAGATGTTGAATTTTTCAAATGTATTTTCTGCATCTATTGAGATGATCATATGGTTTTTATCCTTCCCCTTCTTAATGGAATGTATCATATAGCTTCATTTGCAAATACTGAACTGCACTTGTGTAACTAGAATAAATCCTTCTTGATTGTGGTGAATGATCTTTCTAATGCATTGTTGAATTCAGTTTGCTGATATTTTGTTGAGGATTTTGGCATCTCTGTGCATCAGAGATATTGACCTATAGTTTTCTTTTTTTTTTTTGTAGTATATTTCTCTGGTTTTGATATCAGAATAATTCTGGCTTTATAGAATAAGTTTGGAAGCTCTCCTGTTCTGGAATAGTTTGAGAAGGACAGGTATTAACTCTTGTTGGAAGTTTTTTGATTACTGACTCAATTTTGTTACTAGTAATTGGTCTGTTCAGATTTTCTATTTCTTCCAGATTTAGTTTTGGAAGACTATATGTTTCTAGGAACTTACCCATTCCTTCTAGGTTGTCCAATTTGTTAGTATATATAATCTTACAATTCTTTTATTTCTGTGTTGTTGATTGTTATTTCTCCTCCTTAATTTTTGATTTTATTTATTTGGGTCCTCTCTCTTTTTTTCTTTGCAAATCTGGCTAAAAGTTATCAACTTTAACTTTTCAAAGAACCAGCTCTTCACTTTATTGATCTTTTCTATTTTTTTTTCTTAGTCTCTCATTTATTTCCACTTTTATCTTTATTATTTCCTTCTTTCTACTAACTTTGGGTTTTGTTTGTTTTTCTTTGTCTAGCTCCTCCTAGATGTAAGGTTAGATTGTCCTTTTGAGATTTTTCTTGCTTCTTGAGATGGGCCCACAGCATCATAAGCACCATAAATTTCCTTCTTAGAACTGCTTTGGCTGCATGCCAATGATATGAGACTATTATATTTTCATTTTTGTTTGTCTCCATGTATTTTTTTTAATTTCCTCTTTGATTTCTCTATTGACCCTTTGGTTATTTAGCCACATATAACTTTTGAGTCCCACAAAACTTAACAATGAATAGTCCACTGTTGACTGCAAGCCTTACTATTAACACAAATAACACATATTCTTATGTTATATGTATTATGTACTGTATTCTTACAATAAAGTAAGCTGGAGAAAAGAAAATGTTATTAAGAAAATCCTAAGGCAGGGACACCTGGGTGGCTCAGTTGGTTAAGCGGCTGCCTTCGGTTCAGATCATGATCCCAGCATCCTGGAATCGAGTCCCACATCGGGCTCTTTTCTCAGCAGGGAGCCTGCTTCTCTCCTCTGCTGCCACTCTGCCTGCCTGTGCTCTCTCTCTCTCTCTCTCTCTGACAAATAAATAAATAAAATCTTAAAAAAAAAAAAAAAGAAAATCCTAAGAGAAAATACACTTACAGTATGGTACTCTATTTATTGAAAAAAATTCCATGATTATGTAGGTCCATGCAGTTCCAGTTCATGTTGTTTAAGAGTCAACTGTACATGCCCAGGATATTTTCTCTTCTTGCTTTCAGGATTTTCTCTTTGTCTTAACCTTTGACTATGATGTTCCTGAATGAGTATCTCTTTGTTTATCTTACTGGAGTTTGCTGAGCTTCTTGGATGTGGGGGTTAATTTTTGTCAGCAAAGTTTGGAAAATTTTTGCCATTAATTTTCTGAATAATTTTTTGTCCCTTTCTTTCCCACCTCTCTGATACTTTTATCACGTATATGATAGTGCACTTAATGATGTCCCACATTTTTCTGAGACTGTTAATTTTCTTCCCTTTTCATGTTCTTCAGATTATATAATTTCTTTTTCTATTATTATTATTTTAAAGAGGGAGAAGGGGCCTAGGGAGAAGAAGAGAAAGAATCTCAGAGGGACTCCCTGTTGAGTATGAAGCCTGATGCAGGGCTAGATCTCATGACCCTGAGATCATGACCTGAGCCAGAATCAAGAGTCAGATGCTCAACTGACTGAGCCACCCAGGTGCCCCCAGATTTTATCATTTCTATTAATGTATCTGCCAATTGGTTAATTTTTTCTTCTGCCAGTTCAAATATACTATTGGGGTACACTAGTGAATTCTTCACTTTTTTTTCTTGTTACTTAAAGTGTTACTTTTCAACTCCAGAATTCCATTGATTCTTTTTTTTTTAAGATTTTATTTATTTATTTGATACAGAGAGAGAGAGAGAGAGACAGAGAGACAGAGAGATCACAAGTAGGCAGAGAGGCAGGCAGTAAGAGAGGGGGGATGCAGGCTCCCCGCTGAGCAGAGATCCCGATGTGGGCCTCAATCCCAGGACCCTGGGATCATGACCTGAGCCCAAAGCAGAGGCTTAACCCACTGTGCCACCCAGGCGTCCTCCATTGATTCTTTTGAATAATTTCTTTATTGATATTCTTTTTTTAATGAGACATTGTCATCATACTTTCCTTTAATTCTTTAATTGTGGTTTCCTTTAGTTCTTGAAACATGTTTGTAATAACTGCTTTGAAGTTTTCTGTGCTAATTCTACCATCTGTTTCTCTTTGAATGGCAGATTTTATTGCCAACACTTTTTCCTATATATGGGGTGACATTTTCCTGTTTCTTTTCACATGTTATAGTTTTTCATTGAAAACTAGACATTTTAGGTATTATAGCAATTTGGGGACTTATTTTCCTCTTTGCAGGGAGTTGTTGTTTATCTTTCTTTGCTTATTTGTTTATTTCTTTAGTGAGTTGGCTGAACGAATTGTGCAAAATTTATATTTCCCTGTACAGTGCAGCCTCTAATTTACTTACTCAGGTTCCCCCACAGCCCCATCCCTGGTTTTTATATTTTAGCCTGGATTTCTAAGGATCACTTCTTGGCCGTTATAAGTCACTTATTGGTCAAAGGTTGTGCTTTATTTCTTAGCCACTTAGATTTTTTGAAAAAGATTTTATTCATTTATTTGACAGATAAAGATCACAAGTAGGCAGAGAGGCAGGCAGAGAGAGGGGGAAGCAGGCTCCCTGTTGAGCAGAGAGCCGGATGTGGGGTTCAGTCCCAGGACCTTGAGATCATGACCTGAGCCAAAGGCAGAGGCTTAACCAACTGAGCCAACCGGGTGCCCCTAGATTTTTTTTTTTTTAAATTTTTACTAATAGATGTGTGTGGTTTGTTATCTGCTATCACAATTTGGAAAGTTTACATTTTTCTACCACATTCATCCAGGGCCAGGGAACTTTGAAATTCCTTCTCTGATCACTCCTGGTGCAGTGTTATCATGTGCACCACACATTCTTCCAGATTGCCAGGGGTGAGTGTCATTTTATTTTTAAGCTTGGCTTCTTAGGAGTTGTCTCTGAGGTAGAGCAGTTTATTATTCAGTCAGTGCTTGGTCAAATGTTTTATTTTATTTTATTTATTTTTTTTTAAAGATTTTATTTATTTATTTGACAGACAGAGATTACAAGTAGGCAGAGAGGCAGGCAGAGAGAGAGGAGGAAGCAGGTTCTCTGAGGAGCAGAGAGCCCGATGCGGGGCTCGATCCCAGGGCTCTGGGATCATGACCTGAGCCGAAAGCAGAGGCTTTAGCCCACTGCGCCACCCAGGCGCCCCAGGTCAAATGTTTTATTCACTCCCCTTGTTCCATGGATGCTTCACCTTGTGTCGATGGGTCTAAGTTTGGCTTGGGGAATGCTTTCAGGTCGCCGCATGTCTACTTTGGATTGCTCCTGCAGGTGTGTGATGGTGCCCATGCACACAGCCTTCCCAACACCAGAGTCAGTTATGATTCCAGAGGCCTCTTTGTGGCTATCTCTCTCCCTGGCCCTCCCTTTTATTTATTTTTTATTTTTATTTATTTTTTTTAAATTTTTTTTAAAATTTATTTATTTGTCAGAGAGAGAGGGAGAGAGAGCAAGCGAGCACAGGCAGACAGAGTGGCAGGCAGAGGCAGAGGGAGAAGCAGGTTCCCTGCCGAGCAAGGAGCCCGATGTGGGACTCGATCCCAGGACGCTGAGATCATGACCTGAGCCGAAGGCAGCTGCTTAACCAACTGAGCCACCCAGGCGTCCCTATTTTTTATTTTTTTTAAGATTTTATTTATTTATTTGTCAGAGAGGGAGAGAGAGAGCACGAGCACAGGCAGACAGAGAGGCAGGCAGAGGCAGAGGGAGAAGCAGGCTTCCTGCCGAGCAAGGAGCCCGATGTGGGACTCGATCCCAGGATGCTGGGATCATGACCTGAGCCGAAGGCAGCCGCTTAACCAACTGAGCCACCCAGGCGTGCCATGGCCCTCCCTTTTAAACCTCTGTCTCCTCTGCTTTTTGGCTTGTATAATAGAGCTACCAGCTTCCTCTTCATTTTTCTCCACCTGATCTTCATGATTTTCAAGAGCCTTCTTAGACATGGCATCCTCCACTCAGTTCCCTTAAGCAGACCTGCGGAGTTCTTTATCTCATAGCCTACCTCTCCCTCTGGGCATAACCCTGTGCCACTGAGCTGGAATTGAGGATAGAGACGGACATTTATTTTGGTGACACCCTGTTGTAAAGGCAATACGAGGGCTGGGGGTGGGTGGTCTCATTCCCTTGTCTTCATAGCTTGACCCTCCAGACATGGAAATTCTGCTTATTGAGTACATGTAGTTGGGTGAATGTGGAAAGTGAATGGAGCCCCAGTACTCTCAGCCTTTCATGCTTGAGGTAGAATTTCTATTCTGTAAGTGGGTGCTGGATAGAAAAAGAGAGTCTTGTCCTCTTGGCTATGCCTGCCTGGAATAGAACTTCTGCAATACAAGGTTGGTGGTAGACAAGGACAGTGGTGGTGGAGGAGAAACCCCAGCAGCATGCCCTTACTAGGTTGAATAAATGCAGGGAGAGGGATTCCTCACTTTCCTGACTGCTTCTTGACAGGTGTTTCTGTATGAGTTTGAAAACCAGGAGAAGAGCTTATATAACATGGTGCTGGGAGTGAATAAAAGAGTGAATGGTGGCTCACTATTTTTACCAAGATTTAATAGACTTTCTTAAATGAACGTTTCTCCACTTGTAGTATGTATTTAGGACAATTTCCAGAGACTTTAAATTGTTGTTTTCTTAAAATAATTTTCTCCAGTTAAATTGTTGTTTTGCTGGGGAGAGGGTCCACTGAGCTTCTTGTTCTGGAAGTTCCACCCCCAAAATGATCTTTTCAAAATGGAAACCTGTTAATGATTTTCCTGCTCAAAAACTACTCCTTCTCTCTAACTTAAAGCAGTTTAATGAATTTATTGATTTTTCATTGCTTTTAGAAAAAAATCTAAAACTCTTAATTTGACCAACCTATGTGATCTAGCCTATCTTTTTAACCTCAGTTTGAGCCAATTGTGTCCCACTGTTCACAAGATCTCTCCCAGTTCCTTAAATGTGTCAAATTCTGCCTTAAGACCTACCCATATACCTTTCATGTGCTTGGAAATATGTGTCTGCTTTCTGTCTTCCTTCCTCCTTCCTTTCTTCCTTCCATACCCCTTCCTCCCTCTCTCCTTTCTTTCTTTTTTCCTTCCTTCCTTCCTCCCTCTCCCTCCCTCCTTCCTTCCTTCCCTTCCTTCCTTCCTTCATTAAAATTTTAATTCCAGTATAGTTAACATACAGTTTTATTTATTTTTATTTTTCTATTATGTTATGCTAGTCAACATACAGTACATCATTAGTTTTTGATGTAGTGTTCCATGATTCATTGTTTGTGTTTAATACCCCGTGCTCCATGCAATCTGTGCCTTCCTTAATACCTATCACTGGAATAACCCATTCCCCCACCCACCTCCCCTCTAAAACCTTCAGTTTATCTCTTGGAGTCCATAGTCTCTCATGGTTCATCTCCCCCCTCTGACTCCCCCCTTTCAGTTTTCCCTTCCTTCTCCTAATGTCCTCCATGCTATTCCGTATGTTCCACAAATAAGTGAAACCATATGATAATTGACTCTCTGCTTGACTTATTTCATTCACCATAATTCCCTCCAGTCCCATCCATAACATGCAGTTTTAAAAAGTAGTTTCAGGGGGTGCCTGGGTGGCTCAGTTGGTTAAGGATCCAACTCTTGATTTTGGTGCAGGTTGTGACCTTAGGGTTGTGAAATCAAGGCCCATTCAGGGGTTCTCACTTATCATGGAGTCTACTTGAGATTCTCTGTCTGCCTCTCCCTCTGCCCTACCCCCACCAATAAATAAATAAAATCCTAAAAAGAAAATAAAGTAGTTTCAGATGTACAATACAGTGATTCAACAATTCTATCTATATATTACTCAGTGCTCATCAAGGTAAGTGTACTCTTAGTCCCCTTCATTTATTTTACCAATCCCCTACCCATTTCCTCTCTGGTAACTCTCAAATATATATTTAAGAGTTTGTTTCTTTGTCTCCTTTTTTTCCTTTGTTCATTTCCTAAATTCCACATATGAGTGAAATCATATAGTATTTGTCTTTCTCTGACTTATTTCACATAGCATTATACTCTCTAGCTCCATCCATGTTGTTGCAAATAGCAGGATTTCACTTTTTATGACTAAATAACATTCTACTATCTCTGTATATAGCATCTTTATCTATTCATCTATCAATGGACATGTAGGCTGTTTCCATAATGTGACTATTATAAATAATGCTGCAATAAACATAGGGATGCATATATCCTTTCAAATTAGTGGGGGTTTTGGGGAGGGAGGGGATAAATGCCCAGAAGTGTGACAACTGGATTGTAGGGTAGATGTATTTCTTAATTTTTTTTGGAACCTCCATCCTCTTTTTCACAGTGGGTGTACCAGTTTGCATTCCCACCAACAATGTACAAAGTTTGTTTTTCTCCACATCCTTGTCAACACTTGTGTTTTTGATTTTAGCTATTCTGAGAGGTGTGAGGTGGTATCTCATTGTGGTTTTGACTTGTATTTTCCTGATAATAAGTGGTGTTGAGCATCTCTTCATATGTCTGTTCGTCACCTGTATGCCTTCTTTGGAGGAATATCTGTTCAGGTCTTCTGCCTGTGTCTTATTTTATTTTTTAAAAAGATTTCATTTATTTATTTATTGGAAAGAGAGAGAGAGAGCTCTAGCAGGGGGTGGGGGAGGAGAGGGGGAGGGAGGAGGAGGAGGAAAAAATCTCCAGGAAACTCTGCACTGAGTTCAGAGCCTGATCTCATAACCCTGAGATCATGACCTGAACTGAAACCAAGAGTCAGGCACTTAACCAACAAGCCACCCAGGCACCCTGCTCCTGCCCATTTGTTAACTGGATTATTGTTTTTGGGGTGTTGAGTTGTATACGTTTGTTTTTTTTTTTAAGATTTTATTTATTTGTTTGACAGAGAGAGAGAGAGCAAGCGAGTGCACAAGCAGGGGGAGCAGCAGACAGAAGGAGAGGGAGAAGCAGGCTCCTTGCTGAGTGGGGACCCTGACGCAGGGCTCAAGCCCAGAACCCTGGGACCATGACCTGACCAAAGACAGATGTTTAAGTGAACCACCTGAACCACCCAGGATGCCCCATTGAATTGTATAAGTTCTCTATATATTTTGGATACTAGCTTTTTTTTTTTTTTTTTTTTTTTTTTTTGATACTAGCTTTTTATTGGAAGTATTGTCTTCTTCCATTTAGTAGATTGTCTTTTAGTTCTTTTGGTTGTTTCCTTCACTGTGCAAAAGTTTTTTATTTTAATGTAGTCCCAATAGTTTATTTTTGCTTTTGTTTCCCTTTTCTCAAGAGACATCTAGAAAATTGTTGTTATAGCTGATGTCAGAGAAATTACTGTCTGTGCCCTCTTCTAGAATTTTTATGGTTTCAGATCTTTTATTTTGGTCTTTAATACATTTTGAGTTTGTTTTTGTGTGCAGTGTAAGAAAGTGAGTCTGTTTCATTTCTTTGCATGTAGCTGTCTAGTTTTCCGAGCACCATTTTCTTAAGAGACAATCTTTTCCCCATTAGATATTGTTTCTTGCTCTGCTGAAGACTAATTCACCATATAATCATGGGTTTATTTCTGGGCTTTCCATTCTGTTCTTTTGCTCTGTGTGCCTATTTTTGTCCCAGTACCATACTGTTTTGATTACTACAGCTTTGTACTATAACTTAAATCTGGGATTGTGATACCTCCAGCACATTGCTTTTCTTTTCCAAGATTGATTTGGCTTTTTTGTGTGTGTTTTTTTGGTGTGTGTGTGTGTGTGTGTGTGTGATTGCATACACACTTTGGTATTATTTATTCTAGTTCTGTGAAAAATGCTATTGACATTTGAATAGAAATTGCATTAAGTCTATAATTGTTTGGGGTCATATGGATATTTTAACAATATTTGTTCTTCCAATCCATGAGCATGGAATACCTTTACACTTGCTTGTGTTGTCTTCAATTTCTTTTATCAGTGTTTTATACTTTTCAGAGTACAGGTCTTTCACCTCCTTAGTTAAGTTTATTCCCAAGTATTGTATTATTTTTGGTGCAGTTGCCATTGGAATTCTTTTCTTAGTTTCTCTTTCTGTTGCTTCATTATTAGTATGTGGAAATGCAATGGATTTCTGTACATTTATTTTTGTATCCTGCAACTTTACTGAATTTATCACTTCTAGTAGTTTTTTGGTGGACTCTCCAGGGTTTTCTATATATAGTATCATGTCATCTACAATTAGTGGAAGTTTCACTACTTTACCAATTTGGATGCCTTTTATTCCTTTTTTCTTGACTGATTGCTGTGGCTGGGTGCATCACTCTTTCTTTACTCAGCTAATTTCTATTTATTATGGAGAACCCAGCCAAAGCCACCACACTTCAGCAAAGGACTTTCTTTTTGTCCTGACATAAATAAGTCTAATGCTCCACCGAACCTAGAACTTCCCTTCCAGCACCTGTAATATTTTAATTTGTTGTTATGAGTTGTTTATTATTCAATAACTTTTCATTCTCTATTTGATTGTTTGAAAACAATTTGAGGAATTGTTTTCTCTTGTGCATTCCCAAAAACCTCAAAAAAGACTTGACTGATAAACTGAGTGATGTACCACAGAGCCTTTCAACATAGAGAACAACGCTAGAGTATCCTGTAGTATGAAGTGGGTGAAGAATACAATGGTTACTAATATTTATTTTTTACTTTTCATCTCTTCACTATTTATGCAATTATTCTAGGGCAACTGTGTTTTGGTCAGGGCACATAGATTCTTTTGGAGTTTGGATGCCCAGTTCAGGCACCCTTAAGTCAATGAGGCAACAATAGGATGCTGCTTCTAGTAACTACAAGACAAACAGGGAACTTTCCACTTCCCTTTTTTCCTCTGGTCTCTGTCTGAAATCAAAGACATCCTGGCTGAGAGAAGCTTGTGGAGGCCAACACAGGGAATATGCTGACTCATGTCTCCTCCCCTCCCCATCTTCCTTTTGTCTCTTGTAGAATTATGAAAACATGTCTGTCTGTTTATTGGCACAAGTAGATACTTAAAAAATCTTTTTATTTCTTTTTTAGTACATGGATGATTGTTTTCGTCAGTTACATAGCTGTGGGCAATTAGAGTTCCTCCCATTGTTTTCTAGCTCTTTCCCAGTGATGCCTGGAAAATTCCTCCGCAATAATCGTGGTTCTGTTTGACTCACAGCTCCCAAATGGCCGTGCCCATGCCGGTCAGTGCCAAATATCATTGGTAGTGCACCTGTATCAAGCAAAGAGAAACGGTGCATTCAGAAGTGAAATTACTCACAACTAAAAGTACTGTAACTCTCTGAGTGCCCTAACAGTGCCCAGAAGTCCCTTTCAGACTCTCTGTAAACATTGCCAACATGTTTTTTTTTAATCCTTTTCTAAATAAACCCCAATAAATGGTGGTTGAATGAATGAATGAATGAATGAATGAATGAACAACACCTGCATATCCTCAGTGGCTAGCAAAATAAGCAAGGAGAAGTTTCTTCTTGAATTTTGTTGCTTCAGTTTTGTTCAACCATCATGTGTGGCCTCTTAACAGTTTTTCAGTAGGAAATGTACAGCATGTTAGTTTCAGTATGTGTTTCTCCCTTCACTAGATTTCCAGGGGTGGGGGGGGTATAACCTCTTTGTGCCAGTATTTCTGCCTATGGGAGACTAGATCTGCAATCTAAACAACTGACTTACTAGTAGACTTTTGGAATGCAGCTGGCTCTGAATTTCAGAACTCTTTGTATAATGCTAAGATACCAAAACAGAGTAATTTCTATAGACTTTCTTTACTTGATCTCTTAGTTCTATTTCCATTTAAAATGATTATTTAATAAAATACGGAAGCTGAGTTGGTTAAGCATCTGACTTGGTTTCAGCTCAGGTCATGATCTCAGGGTCGTGATCTCAGAGTTGTGAGATTGAGCCCTGCATCAGGCTCCGTGCTTAGCAGGAAGTCTGCTTGGGTTTCTCCCTCCCTATCTTTCTAGCTCTGCTCCCCACAAGTATGAATAAGTCAATCTTAAAAAAATAGATATCAATGCCACTTAACAATTCTTGCTTGTCTGTCACTCCGTGGTTCATGCTGTAGCTCAGTTGATTATCACAGTCCTTGACCCGGAGTAGGCAACTATCAGATGAATGGAGGGATGGTTGGATTAAAGAATGAATGGATAAACAAATGACTATCACACGGAGTGTAGTTGATGGGGTTGGAAACTTTAGATTGGAGAACATTTAGATAAAATGTGATCGTTTCTTCACATATGTGAAGGTCTGAGTTTTGTTTGTTTTTGAAATTCTACAGGTTTATAAGGCAGAACCAAGACCAACGCACAAAGGTTTGTTTCAATCCAACAAGCAATTTCAGTGTTTGACCCACTGCAAATAGAATCACTAAACAGTACAATTGTGCTTTGCTGCTTTGGGGTTAGTAGGGACCTGGGGTAGTGATGAATTTTCTATAGAAGAAGCAATAGTCATAGGAAGGGGGGACTGGGATATGTCTAGAAACAGAGTTTGTACCATTAGTTCAAAATTTTTTTGAGATTTTATTTATTTATTTGACACAGAGAGAGAGACATCACAAGCAGGCAGAGAAGCAGGCAGAGACAGAGAGGGAGGCAGGCTCCCTGCGGAGCAGACAGCCTGATGCAGGGCTTGATCCCAGGACCCTGAGATCATGACCTGAGCTGAAGGCAGAGGCTTAACCCACTGAGCCACCCAGGCGGCCCCCATTAGTTCAATTTTGACTTAAGTTGTTTTCCTATTTGGAGTGCCCGGGGAAAAGCTGCTGCTGCTGCTGCTGATGGTGTGTGAGTGTGTGTGTGTGTGTGTGTGTGCGCGTGCACATGCTCACACATATGTATTGGGGGAGGGCGGAGTAGAGCCACTTCTTGACACCATCACTTAATATTTAATGCTTTATGAATCTGTCCCTTCAAAACCTTTATTTCCTTTTTTTAGAGATTTTATTTTTAAGTCACCTCTACACCAATGTGGTGCTTAAACTCACAACCCTGAGATCAAGAGTCACGTGCTCCATCAACTGAGTTAGACACCCCCAAAACCTTTCCTCTTAAGGCTGCATGGATGATTTTGCTTACTGGGTAAAGGTCAGGAAGTTTCTGGAAAGGAAGATAAAAATTAGTATTTTAAGGGGCACCTGGGAGGCTCAGTCAATTAGAGCGCCCCTGTCTTAGTTTCAGCTCAGGTCATCATCCCAGGGTCCTGAGATCATGCCCCACATTGGGCTCTGAGCTTGGTAGGGAGTCTGCTGGAGGTTCCTTGCCCTCCCTTTACCTACCTCTCCCCTTGCATGTGTGTGTGTATGCGTGTGTGCTCTAAGATGAATAAATAAATCTTAAAAAAAAAATCAGTATTTTGAGAACTTTTTTCCTACCCACATAAAGCAACTTGCTAAATAATTTCTTACCTTTAACAGGATTTCTGAAATAGTACAATCAGAAATAACCCAACTTAAAAAAAAAGAAAAGGAAAAGAAATAACCCTATTCTGTTAGGTGTCCTGACTGTGGACAGTGTGGTCCCTACATGTATGGGTTTGGAAGAGCTGGCTTAAGAGCCACTGTCTCAGGAAACCTGAAACTTTGCTAAGGGGCCTCTGGTATGCCTTGGCCCAAAGTATCCGAATTAACCTGAGGTGTGGGAAGCAGGCTATTTTCCTACTTCTATTAATAGCCCAGGGTCCTGGGGAAGGCCCGTAATCCACCAGTTCCAAGTGAGAAATGCAGGCAGGGAACTGGAGGCTGTCACGCCAGCAAGCAACGGGCCGGCTGTGAGCCGGTGAGAATGTCCAGGACAGCCCTGAAGGGAAACATCAGATAAGAGGACAGGATTGTGGGTGTTCAGCAGTACGAGACAGGCCCTGGTGTCACATGAACTCTCTCCTGGTATGAGGCTTTCTCCAAGCACCTCCTGAGCCCTTGAGAATTCCAAACCTCCATGAAGGGGAAGCTCACAGCTTTCACGACCTGGGATTTCCCTTCAGGAGCCACTTGTCCCTCAGCTAGCAGATAAAGCCAAGTGTTCTGTCACCCTTCCATGCAGAGGGACGTCTTGCTTGTGCCCCGTGGCCTGCCCTGCTGTTCCCGGTTTAGGGAGTGGAGGCCAAGGAAAGGCATGTGTAAGAAGATTTGTGTCCACAATTTCCTCACCCCACCTGGGGGCCCAAGGTCTGACAAGCAAGCGTGTGCCTGTGGGATAATGACTGGAATGTGTGTAATCAGAGCTGCCCTGGAAACCTGGCATCCATTGTGGCCAGGGCTTGGGGCAGTAAGATCCCAGCTGTGATGATCCTCACGGCCCTCATGGCTGCCTTTGCTGATGCTGTCATCCATGTCGGTTCATTCCAGGTGACATTCAGATGACAGTGGGAATCTGTGACAAGGTCAGAGGCCCTGAGGGGGGCCCACCAAATAATCATAGGGGTTTTCAGTGAGGATGTTTTCTAAATGAGTGTTGACAGTGGGAGGCCATGTTTGGTCTTTTAGATTAGCTATATATATATATATATATATATATATATATATATATATTTTTTTTTTTTTTTTTTTTTCCCCCCTTCCCTAAGTAGGCTCTGTGCTAGGCATGGAGCCTACCATGGGGCTTGAACTCCCAACCCTGACTGAGATCAAAACCTGAGCTGAGATCAAGGGTCACATGCTCAACTGACTGAGCCACAGCCTGGCACTCCAGGAACATAGTTTTTAAATGATAATATTCGCTTTGGTGGAGGGTAAGGTTAAGATGGGCACTGCAGGTAGGAGTGTATATTCTTGAAACTTTTATGAAAAGGAGTTTGCCAGTTTGTATACAAGGAAGGAGCCTTAAAAAAAAAAAAAAAACGAGGCAGATTTCAAGACAGCTCTGTCACGATTATTTCATTTCGTGTCGCACTTTGGCCCAGTAATGTCCTCTATAACAGTCTCTTCTCAGGAAATGATCAGCTGTAGGGACAAAGATCTGTGATGTTTTTGTCAGTATTGTGATTGCCAAAATATGGAAACTTACTTCAGTGTCTAATTGTAAAGGCATGGTTCAATCAGTCACATTAAACATTAAAATTAGTCACATAAACTCACATATTAGGTCTCCACAACAAAACGCCCTATCTAGAGAAAATACATAGCTCCCAGAGAAAAAAAGTGCTGTTCCTCTTAAAAACACGAAAAGCTTCAATTCCGTGGGGGAAGGAAACACTTGGGAACATGAGCGTCTGGTGAGAGGAGGACCAAAGGCCATCGAGGAGGCCCACGGACCCTGCAAGCGGGAGGGAAAGTTCCACAGCCTTCTTGCAAGATGACTGGCAATTTCAACTGTATTTTAAATGGGTCATCTTTGAGACTCAGCAATTCTACTTTTAGGACTTTATTTGCAGAAACCTTTGGATTTGGGTCTAAGGATTTGTATTTATATGACAAGAGCAGGGGGTAACCCAAGCATGTACCAGTAGAGCGTTGGGTAGATAAAGTGTGTCCACTTAGGGTGCACCTTTTAATGAGGATGAGGGAGTTCACTTAGTTCATGACTGCTGTGGAGCTATATTGTAAATATAGTCAATGAGAAAAGTATGGCACGTGCGTGTGTGTGTGTTTAAATTTATAGACTATCTCAAGAATGACATAAAAAGTTATTAATGCTCCTTTGGGGAACAGGAAGGAAAGGAAAACTTATCATTTGTGTTAGGTTCTTTGATAGTTTTCAAATTGTGTGCCATGTAGACATAGAAGCCATTTAGAAACGAATAAAAAGTAAAATAAAATTTAAAAGCAAAAAAGAAGCAGAGATACCTTTTAAAATTACTGGTAGAATGCTCATAGAATTTTTAAAAAAAAGCTCACCACATGTAAGGTATAATTTCACTTTTTTGTTGTTGTTGTTTTTTGTTTTTGGTTTGTTTTGGTTTTCTTTGGGGTGGAGAGGGGCCGAGGGAGAGAGAGAGAATCCCAAGTGGGCTACCCAGGCAGGGGCTTGATTTCTCGACCCTGAGATCTTGACTTGAGCCAAAATCAAGAGTCAGTTGCTTAACTGACTGAGCCAATCAGGCACCCCTTGTTTTTAAAATAATGAACATAGAAAAAAGACTGAAAGGAACACACCAAAATGAGGTGGAATGATACGTAAAGTTTTTTCCTTGATATTTTTGTTTCTTTTCCAGATTTTATGCAATGATTACATGTATTATTTCTGTAATCAGAACAAAAAAAGATAGTTTATTTCTGGTTAATGAGATTAAGGGAAACTTATTTTCCCTATCATTCCTTTTGTTATTTTTTCATAATGGTGTTGTACTATTTTAAATATGAAAGAAAAAAAGATGTAAAAACTCTGATTTGGAATCCTGTTTTCGAAAATCACGTTTGGAGCTTCTGAGCAAGCGCCCTGTAGAGTGAGAGGCATCCACCCCCCCTACCCCTTCCACTCCACCCCCCTCCCCGACAGTCTCTGGCTAGACTGGGCTTGGTCCCCTGGGGACTACCCACTAGTCTTAGCAGGGGAGAGAGCTCTCCCTTTCTCAGTGCTGGGTACCACTCTTTCCAAAGCAAGGACCTCAAGCAAGCAGCCACATTTGCTGCTGCAAAAGGACCCTGGGAGTGAGGAGAAGTGGCGTGGAGGGAGGTGGGAGGAGCCAGAAAGGCAGGGGCCAAAGGAGAAAGCCAGACATAGAGTCGGTTTCAAGTTGCAAACATCTGGGGTGTAGTGTTCTAGGCTGCTTGGAACTCATTCTAACTCATGCTCTTTTGCTTTCCCAAGTTGTTTGAGGTTTCTTGAGTATCTCCCATTCTGGAATTCTTTGCCTTCTCCATCTTCCCAGGGTTCTTCTACAGACCAGGAGTGTCTACGGATGTGAAATTTCTGGCACAGAAACTTGGCCTGTTGGAATAGCTGTTTTCCTATTAAATAGCAGCCATTTAAATGTCATGTGCTAAATCCGACAGTGTGAAAACAAAGGGCAGAGGAAAGACAATTCCTGGGTATTGATCTGAGGTGGCTGCCATGAACTGTTGTCTAAGTTGTAGACTGCCACGTCTTCTATTAATAAAGTAGACATAATTTACATATTTAGTACAGCCATTTTTTGGGCTGTAAATTGCTTAACAAAGTCAGTATATTATGACAAATTTCAGGCATATAGAAGAAAAGTGTCTTGAGAAGGGGCACATTTTTCTAGTTGGCTATTTCGGTCAGTAGCTGCCTTGTTAGCAGAGGCAGAATTTTAATTCAGAGGCCACCTCTCGCCCTTGTCCACAAACCAGCTCAATCTGCTGTGAAACTCCTGGAGGTGAGCGTGGGTGACTGGACATGAGTAAAAAGATAGTTTCAGCTGCATATTTACAAATGCTGAGAAGGAGGCAGAACCATGGGTCTTTTTTTTTGCATCTTTGAATGTTCATAGGAGAGGCTGTCAGTTCTGCCCTCACACTTGGATTTCTGGCTTCCTCAGTCATGAGAACTGCATGCTGATGTGTGGATTTCAAAGCACTTATTGAGACCTAAGGGCTCTATTAAGCAGAATTGCTGCCTGACTCGGCAAGCTTCAGTAACTTGGTCGCTATGGTGTTTAATCCTGACTCACGGACCCACGCGCTCCCTCCCAGATTGCAGAACACAGATTCTGCGATTGGCCACATCTGACTGCTCACATCCTTTGCACCGTGTGTGAGTATGTGTGTTTGTACAAGCATGCGTGCAAGCTCACTCGTGTGTATAATGAATGCACATTGGCTTCCCTCTAAAATTTTCATCAAAACACTGACACAAATTACTTTTGGCCACATTTGGCTCGAGGTGGGAAGAGCCAGTTTGCTCTGCTGAGATAAATACAGCTGAAACGTGTCAGCAACCTTGGGTTGCCACGTTTGGGAAGGAGTTTTAGTAATGAGGGCTCTAGGTCTGGGAATGGCCCTACAGTCCACTACACAAGGCCTCTTTCTCTCTCTTACTTCCATCTTTGCTCTCCACCTCCACAGTAAGCTCTTAGCAGAAGGAGCAGGGAGTCACCGAGATGCCTGCTTCCCCTAGTGTCCTTCTATCTCCTTTAAGGAGAGACCTGAAGCTTTCTCTCCCAAACTCTTCCAGGGCTCCCACGCTGATGTTCTACCTGAGCGCTCCAAAGCCTGCTTGCTGAATTCTATAGCCCTGTGTATTTTGCTGGTTGCCAAATATCTAAGAGGCAAAGAGGTATCAATTTAGTATTCTCCCAAAGTGATCACATTAGCCACCTTCCTCATTTACCTCTGCTTTCTCCTCCTCCCATAATTGCTCTCTTGGTGCAGTGGCTGTGAGAGTGTGCCTAGCAGAACTCCAATCACAGGGGCTGTCATGGACCAAAGGTCCAGCCTCTGCACTCCGAAATCCCCCGCCATGTGTGCTCCCCACGGGCGGCTCCCGGGAATAACTGAGCACAGCCAAGATATTAGGGCACATCCATTCCTGGTTGTAGAGGGACATCTCTGAGAACTGACCTGGGCTTATGGGCTCCCCGATGGCCTTGCAGAGTCTCCCATGGACTGTGTGGCAGTTGAGTGCTTTTGTCCAAATTTCACTCCCTCACTCCTATACATGGGAGGGGCCTCTTGCATTTCTGATCTGTTGGCTCTCCCAGATTTTCACAGTTCCCTCTCCGTTTCCTTAAATGAAAATCTTTGCAGATTTCATTCCGTCTTGGTATCTCTTTCTCAAAGACCCAGACTAACAAAGGTAGTACTATCAGTGGGGTCACAGCACTATGGGCCCCTTTTGTCTTGGGAGGACAGGCTGCTCATCCACACAGGGGTAGATGCTTATTCTGCATGTGGGTTTGCCTTCCTAGCCTTTGGATGGTGTGGTGAATGAGATGATGCGGGGCCCGCTCTCGCCTGAGGACACAGCAAGGGTCCTAGGAAGTGCAGGGCATTAACATTCAAGACCCTCTTTCATCAAAAGTCACCATCAAGAAATTGAAAAAATGAAATCCACACAATGGGAAAAGATATTTATACTACATGCATCTGTATGTATGTGACTTGTGTACAAAATACATGTATCTTGCAAGGCAATAAGAGAAACAGGGATAGCTCATAGGAAATGAGCACAGGATTTGAATAGGCACCGCACACAAGAATATCAGTGCAGTCAGTAAACATCTGAAATGATGTTAAACCCCACTAGTCATTTGGAAAATGGAAATTAAAGCCTCGGTGCGATGCCATTAGAAACAGCTAAAATGGAAACACCAGAAAATACCAAGTGTGCACAAGTCACTGGAATCGAGAAACCAGAACCCTTACTCTGCCGGTGGAAGGGTGTACTGGAGTAACTATTTTGGAAAACTGCTTGACAGTAGCTACTAAGTTATATATACACATTTCCCATGACCAACAATTCTGTGTGTACATAAGTTCACTAAAAGAGAGTAAGAACATTATTGGCGGCACCACTCATAATGCCGAAAGTAGTCATGATGCAAATGTATGCTGATAGAAAATGCTCATGTTCGTGCAATAGAATACAGCATTGAGGACCGATGAACAACATTGACATGCAACATGGACCATGTTGAATAAAAGAAAGACACAAAGCGTAAGGGGTGATTCCATTTGTAAAGTGTTTACAATCCAACAAAACTTGTCCAGACTGTTGGAAATCAGGAGCCTGGTTATCCTTGGTGGGTGAACAGTGACTGGACTAGCCAAGGGGGTGGCTTCTGGGGTGGTGGCAAGTTACGTTTCATGATCAGAGTGTTAATTACACAGGTGTGTTCACTTTCCCAAAAGTCATCAAGCTGTACTAGGATTGTCAACTTTTTGGTGGAATATTTTGGTAAATTTTTTAGCAAAATCTACCCAAATTTTTACTTTTCTCCTCAATAACTTCATTACTGACAATTCAGAAGAGATAGACTACAAAAAGACCATACAATTTGAACATTTTAATGATGATCTCGACCTTTTCTGTATATGCTCAGATGTTCTATCCAGAGCCTCTTTCGGATAAAAACAGGACCACGTTCTAGATACTGGTTTGTTTGTTTGTTTGGTTTTTAAGATTTTATTTATTTATTTGACAGAGACCACAAGTAGGCAGAGATGCAGGCAGAGAGAGAGAGAGAAACAGACTCCCCGCTGAGCAGAGGCCTGCCAAGCAGAGAGTCCGATGTAGGACTCGATCCCAGGACCCTGAGATCACGACCTGAGCTGAAGGCAGAGGCTTAACCCACTGAGCCACCCAGGCGCCCTAGATATTGTTTTGAAACTGCTTTTTGCAACATCAATTATATGGTCAACTATATACATTGTAGCCAGCTTTGGACATTCTTCCAAAGCATTTAAAGACCTGCTAGATGCTCATTGCGTTAGTCTTGCATTATCTGCAGAAGAATTCATTTTTCAAGTTTAAGGTTTTCCAATCAGTATCACAAACAATAACTTGATGGTCATTCCCGTGGCTACATCTTTGCCCCACATCCACGATTATGTCTTTAGACTCAAGTCTAGAAGTCGTGTGTCTGGATACAAAGGGTGAATACACTCTTGAGGTTGAGACATCCCGTGGTTCATTTTTTTTTTTTAAACAACCAAGTAATAGTTTGCACAGAGAGCGTATGTTGAAATGGGTCCCCGTCCTTGTGGGGCGGCTCTTGGCAACATTAGAGCGACAACAGTGAAGACAGCAACACTGTTAATAATGACCATGGTACCACTTACATCATTTATTTCCCACCCAAAGCCTGGCAAGGCGGGTGTGGACAGCGGGCTTATACAGATGAGAAGACAGGTTCAAGTGAAGGACCTGAGTCAGGTTCTCTCAGAAGATCTCTGGGTTCAAAGCCAGGCCTGTCCAACACCGAAGCCCTCTCCTCTCTCTCAGTGCTGTTTCCCAGGCAATGGTGAGTCCCTTGGCTGAGTTGTACCAGGGAGCTCGACTGGACCCGTGACTACTGTCAGCCATAATATCAATACTTAATAACGATCGTCGTGACAGCTGATGTTCAATGTATGCTACAAGACTGAGCAGGAAAGAAGGATTGACACGGAAAAAGAGAATGACTCCGGAAGGGTGGTGGGTTCACGTGCGGAGGGATTCGGAGGTTGAGGGAGGTTACCAGAAGATAAAAAGTTGAAATCCCATGTCAACCCATTTAATGACATGTCACAAGCTTGTACACGCTGCCACAGCTACCAGAGCACCAGGCTGTTTGGTCTCATTCCCCTGGAGTAAGATTGATAAGCACATTCCACCGAGACCAGATGTAGCTGGGAGAGGCCAGAAGCCAGTTTACGAGAAGACACAGAGGGAGTGGAGAGGTTTGGACAAGCTTTTTGATTGTGTCCCACAGGTTTTATGAAAGGTCAAGCAAGTAGAAACCTTGAGAGAGTTCCAGTGAAATGCTAGGTTAAGCTACATCCATCCATTTTTCCCTGACGGTGTTAGGGCCAGCTACTCAGAAATAGCAAGAAAGCTGGTGTGTGTGTGTGTGTGTGTGTGTGTGTGTGTGTGTGTGTGTATGTGCGTGCGCGCGCATCCATGAAGAATTTACTGTGATTGACACGTTTGGGGGAAATGGGATGTGTACACCTATCGACAGTTCATTCTTCGTCCTTCTGCCTGCTGACCTAGGCAAGTTCGGGGAAGAGGCAACATGGAGAAGGAGGCGAGGAGCCACTATCTCGCTTCTAATCCAAATTTAGCCTCTTTGGCGTAGCTTCACATAAACCTAACAATAGCTAACCTGTATTTCGGGATCTGTGCTAAGTGTGTCTTCTGTATCTCATTTAAATTTCCAAACCAGTCCATGACAAAGGTCCTCCTGTTACCTCTGTTGTGCAGATGAAGATACTGAGGCTCAAAGGCTTAGGAAACACCCACAGGAGATCTCATAAGATTTACTAAGAAGCAGGTTTGAGCTGAGACCCATCTACATCCCACATCCCTGGTCTCCTGAATGGCATAACTTGGAGAGAATATTGTAAGTCAGCCTCAACTTCCTCTCCTTTAAGGTGGAAATAAAAGCACCAAGCCCAGGGCATTGTCTGAGCCCTAAATTAAGTCTGGGATTTAAAAAAAAATATCTATTTATTTATTTGACAGAGAGGGACACAGTGAGAAAAGGAACACAAGCAGGGGGAGTAGGAGAGAGAGAAGGAGGCTTCCCGCTGAGCAGGGAGCCTGATGCAGGGTTTGATCCCAGGACCCTGGGATCATGACCTGAGCTGAAGGCAGACGCTTAACGAACGACTGTGCCATCCAGGTGCCCCTTAAGTCTGGAATTTGACCAGACTCTGGCACATGATAGGTCCTCATTTACTCTTAGTTTTTCTCCCTGCTCAGGACTTTGAAAGAGGGGGAGAGGGTATATAAAAACCATACCAAACCGAAGCAGCTGAAAACTTCTGATGGGTCAGAAGAGGCTAGATTGGCTGGGGAGCAATGCTATAAACAAGAAGAAAGGTTCAGATTCAACTAGGAGTAGGAACAGGAGATCACTGGGCTCAGCTCGGCACGTCTAGTGACCTCACCACAATTTGTGGGGATGATGGGACTGTTTAATTGTCAAATGGGGGAATGATGTCCGGAAAGACCAAGGATCTTGCCCTAAGTCACGTGGCTGGGATTCTCTCCAAGGAGGGAGCATGACTTCTAGGTTTTTATTACAATTTTTTATTGAGGAAAAATTCACGTACCATGAATTTCACCTTTTGAAGTGTACAATTCAGTGGTTTATAGTATATTCACAAAGAGGTACAATCATCCCCACTATATAACCATCAGATTCCCCACGTGAATAATTGACATATAAAATTATGTCAGTTTCAGATGTATAACATAATGATTCATTATCTGTATGTATTTAGAAATTATCACCATAGTAAGTCTAGTCAGCATCGTTACCATACATAATAATAACTTTTTTTCTTGTGATGAGAACTTTTAAGATCTCTTAGCAACTTCCCAATATATGATACTATGAACTGTAGTCACCATACTGTGCATGACATCCCCATGACGGGTTTATTTTATAACTGGAAGCTTGTACCTTTTTTCCCATCTTCACCCATTTCTCCCCCGTCCTTGCTGTATCCCCTGACTCACAGTCACCAATCTGTTTTCTGTATCTATGAGCTTGGCTTTTTTACATTCCACAGATAAGTGAGATCATATGGTATTTGTCTTTCTCTGACTTATTTCACTTATCGAATGCCCTCAAGGTTCATTCATGTTGTCACGAATGACAAGATTTCATTTGTTTTTTAATGGCTGTGTGTAAGTGTGTGTATATATATATATATATATATATGCATGTATATATATATATATAATATTTTCTTTATCCATTTATCAACAGAAGTTTCTCTTATTTCCGTATCTTGGCTGTTGTAACAATGCTGCAGTGACAATGCGGGTACATATACCTTATCGAGTTTGTGTTTTCATTTTCCTCAGATAAATAGCCAGGAGTGAAATTGCCAGACCACAAGGTAGTTCTACTTTTAATTTTTTGAGGAACCTCCATACTGTCTGCCACAGTGGCTGCACCAATTTACCTTCCTACCAAGAGTCCATGCGGGTTCCTTTTTCTCCACATCCTCACCAGTACCCATTGTTTCTTGTCGCTTTGATAACAGCCATTCTAAGAGGCATAAGGTGATATCTCATTGTAGTTTTAATTTGCATTTCTCTGATGATTAGTGATATTAAGCACTGTTTCATGTATCTATTGGCCATCTGTATGTCTTTGGAAAAATGTCTCTTCAGATCTTATGCCCATTTTTAAATCTGATTTTTTTTTTTTTTTTTTTTGCTATTGAGTTGTATGTTTTTTGTTTTGTTTTGTTTTTTAAGAGAAGGAGAGAGAGGGAGAATGGGAAGGGCAGAAGGAGTGAGAGAATCCTAAGCAGGCTCCAAAGCCAGCACAGAACCTCACATGGGGCTCGATCTCACGACCCTGAGATCATGACCTGAGCCAAGATCAAGAGCCACACACTTAACCAACTGAACCATCCAGGCACCATGTATGCATTATTTATATATTTTGCATATTAACTCCTTATCAGGTATATGATTTGCAAATATCTTCTCCCGTTCATTTTGCTGTTGGTTTCCTTTGTTGTCCAGAAGCTTTTTAGTTTGATGTAGTCCCCACTTACTTACTTTTTCTTTTGTTGCTTTTGCTTTTGATGTTAGATTAAACAACAGGAAGGGTATATGCTATGGGGAGTGCTGTTGAATTGTGTAAGACTGATGAATCACAGATCTGTACCCCTGAAACAAATAATACATTATATGTTAATTTAAAAAAATCATTGTCAAGACCTATGTTAGGGAGCTTACTGCCTTTTTTTTTTTTTTTTTTTCTTCAAGGAGTTTTATGGTTCAGGCCTTATATTCAAGTTTTTAATCCATCTGAGTTAATTTTTGTTTGCGGTGTAAGATTGTGGTTCAGTTTCATTCTTTTGCATGTGGCAATGCAACTTTCCCAGCACCATTTATTGATGAGACTATCCTTTGCCCATTGTATATTCTCAACTCCTTTGTTGTAATTTACCATATCTGCGTGGGTTTATTTCTGGGCTCCCTATTCTGTTCAATATGATGACTTTTCTGGCTTTCTCTTGCTTTGTGCCTTGATAAGCTCCTCCATGACAATGCTGACTGACTAGGAGAGGTGAGACAGACGTCCTGGTCTTGTTCCTGAACTTAGAGGCAAAGTAGTCAGTCTTTGTGCATTCGCTATCATGTTAACCGTGAGTTTTTTATAGATGTCTTTAATCAGGTTGAGGAAGTTCCCTCTATTTCTACTTTGTTCTTATCATGAGATGGTGTTGGATTTTGCTACTGCTTTCCCTGCATCTGTTGAAATGATAATGTGGTTTTGTCTAACATCAATATGGTGTATTACATTGATTAATTTTCATAGGTTGAACCAAACTTGAATTCCTGGCATTCATTCTGTCATGATGTATGCTGCTGAATTTGGTTTGCCCATATCTTGTTCGGGATTTTTGCATCTATATTCATGGAGGATATAGTTTTCTTTCTTGTGATTGGTTTGGTTTTGCTATCAGGATAATGCTAGGCTCAAATAATGAGTTAGGAAGTGCTCCTTCTTCTATTATTGTTGAATTATCTATTTCTACTTTCAAATCTGTCAGTTTTTACTTCATGTATTTTGGGGATCCAGTAATTGATTAAAAATAGAACTTAATTTTAGGCATGATGGGGCAATACATGGAATTTAACTGGCACCCAAGTGTTTATACTTGTAGATTAGGAATCCCAAGTGCCAAAGAAGATGCAATCATAATGTAGAGTAGGCAAACTGAGTACAGAGCTAAGCCCACATAGACAATGTATGTTTAGCCTGGTTTAGACGGAAAACCCATCTTGTCACCATTACTTACAAGGGAATCCCCAAGCATAATTTCTTCCTATCTGCAGACTGTCTTTGAAACTTCCAACTGGAACTATATCTCGTTCCTTGGTTGATCCTGGTGGATTCTCTTGGCTAAGGATCACTGAACTTGTTTTTCTAGTTCTCCCCCTTTGAGTCAACACATATCTTTCTTGTTTGTGATTATTTCCAGTCTGATTGTCTCTCTTCAACCAAAGCTCAAGGAAATGGCTCAAGGAACTCACCTTCTAGTTATCTCTTGCCCCACAGAGATCCTCTTTCAGGAAGCTTTTCAGGGAAGTCCACATCTACAATGTCTGTGGAGAGTGCAGATAGTTTGATGGGCATTACATAAGAGAAAAGTGAGTTGTGCTGAATCACACTGTGTGATTTCATGGACCAGGCACAGAATTGAGTTGAGCCTTGAAGTATAAGGAAGACTCTCCTGCAGAGGAAAGGAGGGGTCATTCCAGCTTCAGAAAACAGGATAAGAGGTTCCCAGACCTAAGTTTAGATACATATTGCATATGTATAGCATTGAAAAGGTACCCTGATTGAAGGTGTGCATGGAAAATTTAGGGAACCATGCAGAGCATCTTTAGAACTTGGAATGGGTTTAGGATTCTGTTCCACCATTCCCTGAACTACTTTTCTTAGTACACTTGTATCCCACAGTGTCTCCCAATTTAAAAAAATTAAGAACTATGGTCAAATCCACATAATGAATACTGTTCACCAAGTCTTTATGGCGGGATATCTTGAAGTCTTCATTAAGCAAATATGCATTATAAATCTCTGAAGGGAGATGCAGTATCCAATATTTCTCTACCTTATTTGACCACAGAGTCCTGTTTTCAAGAAGATTCAAGCAACATAGTCAAGATAGAAGGTTCCATAAAGTACAGATGGTAAAATGTTGATCTAATCCAACTTTCTTCCTTTTCAAATGTGGCCTGAGGGAAAGAAATACATACTTGGGGCACCTGGCTGGCTCAGCTGGTTAAGCATCTGTCTTCAGCTAAGGTCATGATACTGGGTCTTGGTTTCGAGCCCCACATGGGGCTCCTCGAGCCATAGGGAGTCTGCTTCTCCTTCACCTTCTGCTCCTCCGCTGCTTGTGCTCTCTTTCAAATAAAAAGTAAAATCTTATTAAAAAAAAAAAAAGAAGAAGAAGAAGAAGTGCACCCTTAAGATCCTAGATTAAGTCAGAGTCTGTGCTGGTACTAGAATCCAGGTCTCCAGACTCTGGATGAAGCTAAATTGTGGTGGGTCTTTGTTACCATATATATTAGTTGGGGAAAACTTTAGCCACTATAACAAACAACGCTGAAGTTTCAGTGTGTTACGGGAGTTTGGGGTCATTGTGTAGTTTGCTTCCCTGTGGCTAATCAGGAACTCAGGATCCTAAAAGAAATGGTATGGCTCTATTATCCCCTTGGGTCGCAGACTAGACAGAGAAGTCCCACCTGCTTTTTAAAGGCCTAACCCAAGAGGAAAGATAATGTAGTAGTTAAGAGTATGGACTCTGGAGTTAGATTTCCAAGGCTGGAATCCCATCTCTGACTTACTGGCAGTTTCCCTTGGTATCATTCAGCTATTCAGACCCTCAGTTTCTTCATCTGTAAAATGGAAACAATAAAAGAACTTACCTTATAGGACTGTTATGTGCAGTAATGAGTTAGTGTTTGTCAAACACTTGTATCTTGCACATGGTATGTGATTATAAGTGTTTTCTTTTCCTTTTCTAAAAAAATCTATTTATTTATTTAGAAAGAGAGAGAGAGAGAGAGAGAGAGAGAGAATGAGTTGGGGGGGCAGAGGGAAAGAATCTTTCAAGCAGTCTCCCCACTGAGTGAGAAGCCAGATATAGAGCTCTATCCCACAACCCCTGAGATCATGACCTAGGCCAAAATTCAGAGTCAGACACTTAACTGACTGAGCCACCCAGGTGCCCCTGCTTATAAGTGTTTTCTAAATAATATAAGCAATACCAACAATAATAATATTAAAAAAAAAAAAAAAAACTCCTGTTCTGTACTTGGCTATGAAGAGAGCTAGGCAGATATTTCCTATAGGCGACTCTACACTCCTGAAGGGGAAAGAGGATTTTTAAAATATTTGATAGAGAGCTAGTCACCTTTGCCAATCCAAAGATTAGGATTTTTTTTTAAGATTTTATTTATTTATTTGACAGACAGAGATCACAAGTAGGCAGAGAGGCAGGCAGAGAGAGAGGAGGAAGCAGGCTCCCAGCTGAGCAGACAGCCCGATGCGGGGCTCGATCCCAGGACCCTGGGATCATGACCTGAGCTGAAGTCAGAGGCTTTAACCCACTGAGCCACCCAGGTGCCCCCAAAGATTAGAATTTAAATCTGAACAGACAGGTGATGGAAAATTTAAAGGTTTTAAGTAGACAGGTGAAATAATAAACCACTCCAGATATTTCCTTCCTATCTCAAATATCTACCTTACTTAGTAAAATTTGAGTTGATAAAGATAAAATTATATCTATTATTCTAGACTATAAATATGTCTGGTTGAGAATATGTGAATCTTCAACTCTTACAAGGAGTTAAAAATAAAACAAGGGCACCTGGGTGACTCAGTCACTTAAGGAACTAGCTCTTGGTTTCAGCTCAGGTCAAGATCTAGGGATGTGGGATAAAGCCCCCCACCCCCATGCTCAGTGGGGAGTCTGCTTCCCTTCTCCCTCTTCCTTTGCCCCTCCCTCACCAGCGCACAGTCTTTCTACCTCTAAAATAAATAAATAAATCTTAAAAAATAGAAAAAATAAAATAGGACACTGGCTGGAATGACAAATAGCAAAAAAAAAAAAACCACACCTTTTCACATGCATTTTATTGGTATAATTTATATACTGTATATTTCATATACACTATGTATATATAAATTGTATATTTCACATACGATATATATACTAAGCAAAATGAATATACAGCTGGCACTGAAGCCATTGAAGAGAGAAATTTTAAATTTTCCAGAGAGAAAGCCATGATAATAAGGAATTCATTGTACAGAATCTTTATTGCTAATTTAATATGTATTTAAAAGCTAATGCTATTTGGTGCGCTGAAACAATTGTAAGTTTAAAATATTTACGAGATATTTCAGTGGTCTTATTCTACTTTTTCTGTAAGGTTGTATACTTCTCTTATTTAAATTCTCCATGTAAGGGGCGCCTGGGTGGCTCAGTGGGTTAAAGCCTCTGCCTTCGGCTCAGGTCATGATCTCAGGGTCCTGGGATCGAGCCCCGCATTGGGCTCTCTGCTCAGCGGGGAGCCTGCTTCCCTCTCTCTCTCTTCCTGCCTCTCTGCCTACTTGTGACCTCTCTCTCTCTCTCTCAAAAAAAAAAAAAATTGTCCGTGTAGAAACAGATTATTTGTTCTGTTCACAATATTCTCTCTCTCTGCACAGGCACATGGTAGGATAGCATTTCTCTGCCTCCGAAGTTAGCCGTGGCTGTGTGACTTGCCTTGGCCAAAGCAACATGAGTGGCCATGATGTATGTCACTCCCAGGAAGATTCAAGTGTAATTTACCAAATTCCCTTCCTTCCTTCAGATGTGGGGATCATGACCCATTACAGCCTTCCTCCACCTGAGCCCAAGTGTCTACAAAGAATACATCCCCGCTCGCAACCAGCAACGCGCATGCCACATAAGCAAGGAATATGCTTTTGTTACATGAAGCCACTAAGACCCACAGGTGTTCCCTGCTGTATGATAACCTAACCAGTCCTGATGGATGCAAGGAATATCAAGTTAGCAAAGGATGGCTCTAGGCGTTTTTAGATGATTTGATTGTGGCGAGCAGCAGAGATGGGTAGAGGCACAGCCTGGAGATAGGAACATGTTTCTATAGACCGAGTATCTGTGTCCCACCCCTCTAATTTACATGTTGAAACCTACAGCCTAATGTGATGGTATTGGGAGTTGGGGCCTTTGGGAGGTATTTAGGTCATGAAGGTGCTATACTAAGACACTTATGTTAAATGGCAAGGATCTGAACTGCACTTAGTACAGTGGGAACAAAGGACAGTCAAAAGTAAAAACATTACCTACACCGTGTTCTTACACTTCATGCTCTCTTTCACGCCTCAGTCAGGCTTAGAAACAGAGGTGACTTGCAGCTCTGCTTGGCAATCATAACATCTTCCCAGGGAAAGACTTGACTTTGCCTCTGAATGTTTTTTTAAAGTCTAAGGCTAATTATGTTTAATGCACTGGGACAATTCGGTTATGGGTTTATTGGATATTATCTAATTGATAGGATTTCTTCCGATTTTGTAAACTGAAATCTCTTTAACATGATAATTGCTACTGGACAATACAGTATTCAATTTATTCTGTAGGTAATCATGCTGTAATATTAGGCATTGCTTTTTGCAATCAATGGGGATTATTTTTTTCATTATAACAGAAAGATACTAATTTTAGGAGCCACAATAGAAAGATAATGTCCAATGGAGCCATTATTGGTTTAGGCAGCTGATTTCACATCTCTAGCTAGTACTGTTTCCGGATCACAATAGAGTGAGGTGCCAAGGCTATTTGTGTATATAAAGGTACTGATGTAAAATACATACATAACCTGGAGGAATTACTGAATGAGCCATGTGCTTTCCATATATCAGCTGAAATACAGAACTGGTCCTGCTGTCTTCTTGGTCTATAGAAAACTGGATTGGGAAAAAGTCTTCATAGACTCATCTGATTCCAATATCTGGAATCTAAGTTTACTATACGATCACTTATCATGTCCCCAGATCACTAGTGGACACATATGGGAAGGTGTTAGTCCTTTTGTTGATATTATATTTATTATTTTAATTGCAAAGAGAACTGGGTTATGAGAGTCAATTCAGCGAATATTTTCTGAACAGCTACTTTTTCTGCTTATTTTTTTTAATTTTTAAAAATTTATTTTTTATTTTTAAATTGTTTTCATATTTGAAAATCCAATTTTATTATTTATTATTTTTTATTTTTATATCCAAATGAAAGAAGTATATTTTTGACTGTGTTTACCAAATTCTGATTTTTCTGCTTATTAATAGCAAAAGTCCTCACCACAATGGATGGGCTTCCCCTGGAAAGTGAGGGGCAGTGAGTGAGAAAGATAGGATTTAACCTGATAGGCATACCAGGCCCCTCCACATGCATTAAAGTTTTAAAAATGCTTCTTTACAATTCAGTTGCACTATGAATGTATTTATATCTTTAGCTTTTAATTGACATCTAGTTGTCTAATTCTTCCAACATTGTTCTTTTTTTTTTTCAAGTTTATCTTGGCTCTTCTCAGTTTTTGCTTTTTTCTATACATCTTAGAAATGGCCTCTGTCAGTTCCCCCTAATAAAAACTTGCTGACATCTTGATCAGGTTTGCATGCAATTTACAGATCAATTTGGAGAATATCGATGTCATTAAAATGTTAAGTTCTCCATTCATGAAAATGATATAACCTTCCATTTATTTAGATTTATTTTCATCTCTCCCCAAAACATTTTGTGGTCTTTGGTATAGAGGTCTTACAGACCTTTTATTATACTTATTACTAGATACTTGATGTACTTTTGGTAGGTTGAAAAATGGTCCCCCAGGGATGTGAGGTCTTAACCCCCAAAACCTATAGATATAAACTTATTTGGAAAAAAATCTTCATAGATGTGATTAGGTTAAGGATCTTGAGGTAAGGAGATGTTCTGGATGGACCAGAAATGCCATCACAGGTATCATTATATGAGAGAGAGAGGGAGGTTTGATGAGGCACACAGAAAGAGAGGTCATAGGAAGATGGGACTGAGAAAGGTCTTAAGATGTGGGCCTTAAAGTTGGAAGTCATGTCAAGATGCCAAAAATGGCAACGGCCTCCAGCAGCTGGAAGGGGGAGGACAGATTCTCTTCTAAAGCCTCTGGAAGGAATGCAGCCCTACTGACATCTTGATTTTGTCCCAGTGAAATGGAATTTGGACTTCTGGCCCCCAGAACTGTGAGAGAATGAAACTTTGTTGTTTTAAGACATTTCTTCTGGAGTTGGTGTCTGTAGGTTAAAGAGACCCCGAGTTCCTTGTTACCTCTGTGTTTCTGTCCTCTCCTCCATCTTGGTCCAGCAGTTCTTAGTTCTTCACAATCTAAGTAGTTTTAAAATTTTTACAAATCCAGGGGCACTTGGGTGGCTCAGTCAGTTAAGTGTCTGAGTCTTGATTCAGCTTGAGTGTTGCGAGATCAAGCCCCTGATCAGGCTCCATGCTGGGCGTGGAGCCTGTTCAAAGATGTTCTCTCTCCTTCTCCCTCTGCCCCCTCCCCTCACACTTTCATGCACTCACTCTCCAAAAAAAAAAAAAAAATTTTTTTTATTTTTGTTTGCAAATCCAGCTTTTATAGATGTTCTCAGCAGAAGTGTGGTTTTATTATCTAGTCCCACACTGCTTAATTTAACCTCACTTGCCATTTTCTTGTATGTTTTACACATCTTAAGAGTTTATTCATTTCTTGAATTGTTTCTAACTTCTCTGCATTACTCTCTTTCTCTTCCTTTGTTCTTTCTCCTGTTTCTCTGTTTTATCAAAGGCTGTTATGTTAAAACATACACTTCTTCCAAATATCTGGTGAGCTTTGTTTTTTAAAAAATATGTATTTTTAAAACAAGTCCCTAAATGCAGTGGAGATGTGCATGTGAGTGAGAGAGAGAGAGATTGTTAGTAGACTTCACCACCGATCAGGGGTAACCTGGCCATTTCCTCGCGGGGACATCAGAATGTCAGTCTATGTAGTTCCTTCCCCTTGAGCAGGGGTACACTCTGGTTTCCAATGTCTTGGGAAGTCTCACCATTCAGTTTAATGCATTTTCACGTATTTATTCCATATTCAGTCCAGTGCTTCCCCACTTTCTTGAGTTGTTCCTGAGTTTAGATCATCTGAACCAGGGGGTAGAGTCTGACCAGCTCAATTTTAGGTGTCCATTTCTGGTTCAGTCAGCTGTGATGGGGGACCTGGTCACATAGCATCTAGGGCTGCCACTTTGCACTGAGCCTGCTATACATAAGGCACATTTTTACATCTTGGCTTGCTTTCCTTGGAACATTTTTGAAAGTTCTGAAATCTTTTGTTTCCAGAGAAACCACTCCTCTTTTTAAAAATCTTTTTATTTTCCATTTTATTTATTTGGTTTCTAAACCCTTTTTTAAAAATTAACATATAATGTATTATTTGCCTCAGGAGTACAGGTCTGTGAATCATCAGGCTTACACATTTCACAGCACTCACCATAGCACCCACCCTCCCCAACGTCCATAACCCAGCCACCCCATCCCTTCCCCACCAGCACCCAGCAACCCTCAGTTTGTGTCATGAGATTAAGAGTCTCTTATGGTTTGTCTCCCTCCAGATCCTATCTTGTTTCATTTTTTCCCTCCCTACCCCCCACAAACCCCCGCCCTGCCTCTCAAATTCCTCATATTAGAGAGATCATTTGATAACTGTCTTTCTCTGATTGACTTATTTTGCTCAGCATCATAGCCTCTAGCTCCATCCACATTGTTGCACATGGCAAGAGGTCCTTTTTGATGGCTGCATAGTATTCCATTGTATATATATATACACCACATCTTCTTTATCCATTCATCTGTTGATGGACATCTAGGCTCTTTCCATAGTTTGTCTCTTGTGGACATTGCTGCTATAAAACTTTGGGTGCACGTGCCTCTTTGGATCACTACATTTGTATCTTTAGGGTAAATACCCAGTGGTACAATTGCTGGTTCATAGGATAGCTCTATTTTCAACTTTTTGAGGAACCTCCATGCTGTTTTCCAGAGTGGTTGCACCAGCTTGCATTCCCACCAACACTGTAGGAGGGTTCCCCTTTCTCCGCATCCTCGCCAGTATCCATTGTTTCCTAACTTGTTAATTTTAGCCATTCTGACTGGTGTGAGGTGGTGTCTCACTGTGGTTTTGATTTGTATTTCCCTGGTGCCAAGTGATGCTGAGCACTTAAAAACCACTCCTCTTGACTTGGGTGAGTGAGGAAATAATCAAGCTCTTTTGCATCATCCACTTCTTTTCTTCACAGACTTAAAAGTTTTCATAAGGCCAGCCCTGGACACATTCCAGGTGAGGGGATGTCCATCTGCTCACTGTGGTTGGTACCTGGGCTCTCTCAAAGCAACATCATATGTAGGGTAGGCAGGGGCAATAAGATTAGGGTAGAAACTTCCTTCATTCTTTGGGTGAATTCTGTTCCAGGTTTCCAGGAGGAGACTTGGGGATAAGCAGGTTCCTGTTCTCTGTGCATATTCTTTGGTAGCAACTTGGTGGAGTTGAATAAGAAGGAATATACTTTGATCAAAGAAACTTCAGTTTGAAATGGAGCCACTCACTGGCTTGTTTGAACTTGGAGTTTCAGTTTCTCCCTCTCTTTAAAAGGGGGAATAATAAAGAAGCTTCATTCTGCTCATCTGCTGTGAAGACCATAGCGGGCTCAAACACCTATTATTCCTTATGCTCTCCTCTTACAGGATTCCAGTGACTTGAAGGCATCTTGCAGTTTTCGCCCTAGCGGAAAATTCGGCTTGATTCTGCATCCTGTTCTGCCCAGGACATTGCTAGATGGGGATGTGGTGTCCAGGGAACCTGGGTCAGTGTTGAAGTATCATTCATAAAAGAGCTGAAATGGATGGTCACCGAGAAGGGCTAGAGGGATAGCATCTTTCAGGAAAATCAAATTAAAAGCTAGGCAGCTGATCTGTCAATTCAAAGGAGCTGAGTCAAAAGGTAAGAAACTCGGCTGTGTACAAACTGGACTAAAACTTGAAAAATCAACCATGAGTGAAACTTTGAAGTGGCCTTGGGAGGCAGAGTCTGGAGTAATTCCCAGAACTAGGAGGTCTGGGTCCTCTGCTCCAAGCAGGGAGCAGTTTAAGGACTGAACGCCCAGGCCCTAAAAGAAGGCAGCCTTGTGACTTTTATTTTTCCTTTTTATTTTAGTGAAAAACCTAACACCTACATAAGCCTAAGAAGTGAAAGGTAAAAGCCCAGATCTCTTTTCCCCCTTTTGATTCCTATTTCTATGCATTTACACATCTATACAAAATATTTTTTTACATGAATGAGATCAACCTGTACATAGCATTATTTTTTATTGAATAATATTCATGAATTCAACAAATATTAATTGTGCACTATTATAGGTGACAGAGATGTAGACTAAAACAGAAATCAATTTTTCCATATCGATATATGTCCTTTACCATTAGCAAAATTATTCTACCATTTAAGGGATATTTATTGTTTTCTCTCAGTCTGAGTCTTGCCTTTTCATTTCAAATGGTGTCTTTCAAACAACAGCTTTTAACTTTGATTAAGTTCAAGTTGTGATATTTTTTCTTTTACGATTACTGCTTTTTTTTTTTGGTGTTTTAAGGAAACCTTTCCCTATTTCAAGGCTGTAAAGATTTTATCATGTTATCTTTTAGAAGTGTAATGATCTAGGCTTTATGTTATATCTTTTTCTGATTAAGACATGCCCTAGTCTGAGTCACAGAGAATGGTCCAGAAATGGGTAGCCACAGCTCAAACTATTGCACAAGAGACTCCTTACCTTCTGGGTGAGCTGCTGTTGGCTGTCTTTGCTGCCTGAGAATGAAGCCTATGTGGAAGAAAGCAGCGACAAGACTTGGGAAGAGGCAGGTCCCTGATAACATTGTTTGAATACCTGGATCCCATTGTACCTGAAGCTATATAGCCTTGCATCAGCTACTGGATAAACCTGCATTTTGACCTCAGGCAGTTTGAGTTGTATTTATTTCAACTACAGTTGAATTTTCGGAGACGAATCTAACAAAGTAAGGATAACTAATCTAATCAGTCCTTTATGGATGGACATTTAGGTTGCTCCACATTTTAGCTATTCTAAGCCTCTCACTTTCTGGGGCCAAGGGGAGAAGGAGAATGGATGAAGAATTTACATAAATGGAAGGCCTTTGTTTTGAGGGAGATATGGTGAATTTCAAAAGAAGAACAAAGTCAGCAATGGGCTACTTTGAGCCTGCAGAGCTGAGCCAAGGAGAGGGAACTGTTTCATTAGACTCTCCATTAGAGGACTTCAGTCCTCTGCCTGGGGTAAGAGGAATGGCCTGGAAGAGAAGGGTCCTCCTGCCTCAGCACCATGCCAGGGGAAGGGTGAAGGCAGGGGCAAATGGCTGCTGTCATTATGAGTGCTCCTGTGCTGGGCTCTGATCCAGCCAATGCCATGCTTGTGATCATAGTCCTGGTTCCCGCCCTCTCCACAGATTTCTTCCTATCATACACTGCCCTCTCTGGAGGGGACCCTTAGGCCCACTGAAACCTGGGGTCTTTCTGTGACCTTAATATAATCTTAATTTTTTTTTTTAAGATTCTATTTTTTAAAGCAATCTCTGCACCCAACATGGGGCTTGAACCCACAACCCTGAGATCAAGAGTTGCATGCTCTACTGACTGAGCCAGCCTGGTGCCCCTCCCTCACTATAATCTTGAATATAAATAATCATTTGAATTACTTTCAAATTTGCAAGGCAAAATACGTGACAAAGGCATCATCATCATCATCATTACCAAGGCTTATTTGAAAAGTGAGAATATATGGGAGATAGGAAAATATTCCAGCATAAACTTTGGAGTCACAATGATCTCAATGACTATACTGGATTAAAACCTCGGGCAAGTTGCTTTCTATGCCTCAGTTTCTTAATCTATAAAATGGGGATAGTAAACCATTCATTCATATACTGTAAGGATTTAATGAGATAATTTTTGGCAGCGTGACACATGGAACAGAGCCAGTGGATGGTAACAGTCATTATTAATAAACAAAGGCTCAGAAAAGTAGAGACATGCCCGAGTTCTCCTATGTAGGGAGAGTCCTGAACAGTCCAGAATCCATGACTTCTGCTCCTTGCCTTTCCACTGCACTACACAGCTTCTGAAATGACTCTTTTTTAAAAAAATGGGGAAGACACAGTATAATCTCTCAGCCAATGAGGGGAGATTGTGGAGATAACAAGATGTTCCCTAATTCTTTTTCCTTCAGCATTGGACAATTTTCCTTTCTCAAACTGCGGGCCACCTCAAGTTTCCCATTGGAAGATGTCTCCAGAGTGGTCCAGCTTCCCGGAGCTCCCGGTCCGGGCTCCCCCTAGCGGCCCGCTGTGGGACGGGCCCATTGGGCCAGGAGGCCTTGGGGCCCATGGAGGAGAGGGGTGTTCTCTAAGCTCAACACCCTTCACAGAACATACCCAGCTGTGGTGCAGTGCTTCCACAGGGGAAGGATACACTCACCTTCTGCTCTGGGATTCCAGGGCTAGGGGGATAAACAGTGGTAGGGGACTGAGCTGAGGTGTTCCTGGAGACACACTGCTGAGGACCGGGGTGAAGGAGGGCAAAGCCTTCATGACCCTTCCAAATCTTACATAGCTCACTCATGTTGTCAGGGTCTCTGTGCCTCACCAATTGGCTTAAGGGATGTTCTCATCCAATCTGGACCTGCTCCAGAGCCCTGTGCTTCCTTTGCCTATGGTCAGCATTCAAGCAAACTCCTGTCTTTGAGAACCATGTCTCTAATCAATTTGGGGAGAATGCTGTGGTATTTAATCACTGAGGACACCTCTGTGAGCTTGATTCTTCCATTATGCCTGTCTTCGAGATGAGGAGACTGTGATTCAGAAGCCCTCCTCTCCTGCCAAGGATCATATACCCGGGGAATGGAAAAGCTGGCATTTGAGCCCAGCGCTGAGAACTTCAAAGGCTGTTTTCTTCCCACCAGGCTACCCTGCACTAAACACAGTAATTATTTGTTACCTACAGACAATATCAATCTTAGAACTGAATAAAAAACTTGGAATCGCAGTAGAGGGGAAAAGCCTTATTAGCCACAGTTCTACTTGTATCTCCTTTCCCTCTCCTACCCATCTTCCTCCCTCTCTATGGTTTGTTCTACACGCCTTCTTTTTATCTAAGAACTGCTGCCAAGCCACAATTTCCTGTGTTTTGTCTTGTTATCCAGGGAGGAAAGTAGTGTCTGCTGGCCTGATCTGTGACTTGGGGCCATAATTACTTCTAGACTGTTTGGGTCCAAGGGGCTTGCTAAACATCTCAAAGAAATACCACAACCTTCCAGTTCTTTCATCTTTACGGTAGAAGTTAAATAAAAGAGGATTATTGCTATTGGAACACTGTTAAGTATACTATTTTGAGGGAAAAAAAAATATATATATACATTTATTTCTCATCATAGCTATCAGTACTTCCGCTGGTACAGACAAGAAAACTGAGGATCTTAGAGGTAAAATGGTCTGTCCAAGGTCACATCTCTGGGATATCAAGGGCTGAGATTTGAATCCAATCTGTCTGACTACATCTGTCTGTAATCTATCTCTTACACCATACCTCCTTCTTTTTAAAATATATTTTTTTCTTTTTAAGTCAGTTCCAGTTAGATGTAATTAGCTTAGGATAAAATGCCCTCATTTTAAGGTATACTTAAATATACCTTAAAATACCTTATACAGTTTGATGAGTTTTGACAAATCGATACACCTTGTAACTGCTACCTGATCAAAATATATAATATTCCCATTATCCCAAAACGTTCCCTTGTGCCCCATTGTGGTCATTTCCACCCCAACACAGGTGACCAATAGCCTGCTTTCTGTCACTACAGATGAGATTTGTCTTTTCTAGAACTTCATATGAGTGGAATCATATAACACGTACACTTCAACACATGAATTTCAGGAGGGCATAGACCGTTCATAGCAGTGTTTGGTTATCAATTAATTTTTTAAAAATAGGATATAGGTCTATTCAAAATTTCTATTTCTTCTTGGGTCAGTTTTGCTAAGTTGCATTCTTTTAGGGAATTTGTCCACTTCATTTAAGTTGTCGAATTTGTTGATATTATGTTGTTCATAATCTTTCCTTATTATCTTTTTGATATTTTCACTATTTGTAGTGATGTTCCCTTCTTTCATTTATGAATTGGCACTTTGTGTCCACTCTCTTTTATTCTTGGGAAGTCTAGCTAGAGTATTTTCAATTCTATTGATCATTTGAGAGAACCAGTTATTATTTTCATTGGTTTTGTTTGTTGTTTATCTGTTCTACATTTTACTATTTTCTGATCTTGGTTTTACTGTTTCTTTCCTTATGCATATTTTGGGCTTAATTTACTCTTCTCTTTCTAGCTTCTTAAGGTGGAGGCTTAGATCACTGATCCCATTCTCTGCCTATTGATTCTGAGTTTACATTTGGTCTGCTTGGTCTTCCATCTCCAGTACTGTGTAAATATTTTCCCCACTCTTGCTCATTCTTCTATTCTTTTGGAACATGTCTTGTTTTGTCTACTCTAATATCTGTTTTGATGGATTTAATAGATGGAACTATACTTTCTTCTTTGCATCCTGCACAAATATTAATGTAATGTTCTGTATGTAGTAGGTACTTAATAAGTAATTATCAAAATAAATGATATTTCAGTGTGTTTCCAAGAACCAGATTTTTGAAAAATGGGTGGAGAACAAGGTATGTAAGAGGATTTGGGCTTAATGTTCCTGCTTGGTCATCAAAAGTCAGCTCAGACATCTCTTCTTGGAAGGAGACTCTATTGGTAGAGAGCATCACTCTCTCATTCAGTTTTCTTTATCTTGCATATACTCCTATCATTGCACTTATGTTGTATCATAATATTTAAAAAGTTAGTTTATAGGTCTGTCTCCTATTCTAATCTTATTTTTTTGACAGCAGGGGCCCTGTCTTGTTCCTCAGGGCCTAGCACAATGCCTGAATATAGAAATCATTCAGTAAGTGTTTATTGGGTAAATAAGAAAACAAAAGGCCTTCCTCTGCCTCCAGAGTCTGGTGAAACATTCAGAACATATGTAACAATCTATGCATTCTGCTGTGCTCTATTTCAGAGGATAAGCATGCAGGCTTATTGTATTTTTGAAGTGCATTTTATTTATGTTTTTAAAAATATTTTATTTATTTATTTGACAGAGATCACAAGTAGGCAGAGAGGCAGGCAGAGAGAGAGGAAGGGAAGCAGGCTCCCTGCTGAGCAGAGAGCCCAATGCGGGGCTTGATCCCAGGACCATGGGATCATGACCTGAGCAGAAGGCAGAGGCTTTAACCCACTGAGCCACCCAGGTGCCCCGAAATGCATTTTAAATGGAGAAACATTCAGCATGTATTGTAAGTTACTGCACTCCCTCAGAGCAGGGTCTAGAATCAGTCAATGCTGGGGACCCAACAGCAAGTGGACACCACCACCACCCCCCTTTCGTTTGTCTGGAAAGAAAGTAACTGGCTTAAACCAAATGAAGCTCTCTGAGAACTGTTTCATGAAGAAAGGAAGGTCTGCTTCTCCATTGTCTCAGAAATACTGAATGCAGAGCAATTGCGTAATAGGAGATGCCCCTCAACTCCAGCCAGATCAATGTGCTCCCCTCCTAGGGCAGCTGTCACAGTGCCCTTGCTGAAGCTCTCGACTTCATAATCTCGCACATGCTTAGTTCTTGTTTTCCAAGCTCCTTCCCACCCATTGCCTTCTCCAACCATCACAACAGCTGCTCTATGTTCTGGAGGGCACTGAATAAAGGAAAAAGATCCAGCTGGAGCCAGACAGTGCTGATTCAGCTTCTGCTCCTCCACTTGCTGGTGGGTGGTGGTGGGTAAATATCTTTATCTCATCAAGCCTTGATTTTCTCACTTGTGAAATGGGGGTGATAACACTTACCTCACAGGCTTCTTGTGGTGCTTGGAGCTAATTTGTAGAACCCATATGTTTGGTGCCTGTTAGGTGCTTGATGGATGGTATTTATTATTTTCCTGTTTGTAGATGTTGTAATTATTTTGGCTTTTTGTGGCAATTCAGGGTGAGATGACACTAAGTGCAGTAAAGCAATGCAAATGGACATTGTATTGTGGCCAGTTTACTGCCTCCCAGAACAACTCTTATGGGCAAGCATAGAAGGAACTTAAACAAACAAAAACAAAAACCTTCCTCCAAATTACATGGAATGGAGGTAGGCCCTGTAACTTAAATAATGCTGGAGGGTAGCTCAGTCCATCCTGGAATCCGTGTAGACCTTGTATTTAAAGTGATTGCTTTGGATAACTTGGTATTAATCTGTTTCTATGAGTATTATTTTTTTTAAATTATTTATTTATTTGAGAGAGAGCAGAAGCAGGGGCAGCACCAGAGGGAGCAATAGAAAGAGAGGGGGAAGCAGGGAGCCTGATGTGTGTTGATCCCAGGACCCTGGGATCATGACCTGAGCTGAAGGTGGACTGACTGGGCCACCCAGGTGCCCCTCTATGAGTATCATTTAACAAAAATTGAACTGGCACCTCCTCTGTGCTAGGCGCTATGGTTAGGGGGATAAATGAATGAATAAATCAGTAAGTGAATGAACCTTCACTCTCCGACAGAAGGCCATCCAAAGAGCGCAGAGGATGGACTCACTAACTTTGTCCAGGAGAACTGGGGAAGTGTCTACAGAAGAGTTTTGAAGGACTGGTGGGTTTTCTTCAGATGATGCTATCACTGAGTCTTAATGGCCTGATGAGATTTAACAAAGGTCAGCTATGGGGAACAATGAAGTTGCAGAGATTAGCTTGGCATAATAGTGGAATGTTTGCCCTGGATTAAACAGAACTGAGTGAGAATCCACGCTCTGTCATGGATGAGCTGGGAAACCTTGGACAAGTTGGCTCAGTGCTTATGTTTACTCAGCTTAAACCAGAGATACTAGTAATATCTACTTTGGGGGATTTTAAGAGATTAATAATTTCCCATCTTTCCCATATAGGGTTGAACTCACTCAAAGGGAAGATATTAGATAGACAAATATCAAATGCTGCTTTATACCAATAAAACTGTATTCAAAAACTTGGATGTTTAGAAATGAAGGGCTTCCAAATACTGTGCCCCAACATTAAACATATTCACTAGGCATAGGCAGAAAAAGAAACTACCAGCCCCTCTCCTATGACGCATTGGCTCCGCTAAACTTACTCGGAGGCTTCCCAAGCAGACCAAAATCCATCCTTTCTTTAGGCAGGCAGATCAAAGTGTGGTCTTGAATGTGGTCGAGCCATGTGTGTCTAGTTCCTTTTTCCCCAACGTGCCAACGGGATGAGTGACTCTCCCTAGGGAGATGAGGGAGTGAGCAAGAGGCCACGAGTTTTATTCTAGTGGAGATCCTTCCACATAAAAACATGAAGCCTACAGAAGGGGAGGCTGCCTCCAACACCTGTGGCAAAGAGTTATTGTGAGGATGAACTTGACGTAATATATACGAAATACTAAGCACGACGCCTGGCACACCGTAAGCACTCAACAAATGTTAGTCTTTATGATTGTTGTGATAGTAGCAGATTAGCAGGGTCATATATATTTTCCAATAACCTTCCACTAAAATACCCATGGAGATATGCAAAATATAAACATTAGAAACTAAAGAGAAGACCATATGCCAATATTTGAGGGGGAATTTTTTCCAGTTGTACTGTTCATAAAGTTACACATCCTGGACTTTACTCCCCTTGAGAAAACATGGAACCCCCTTTTGGGAAGGAGTCTAAGCTATCCCCAAATATCAACAAACCTATGCAGCTATATCCATTCTGCATTCGGGGATTATCTTTTGAAGTTGATAGACATGGTCCTATTCTCTCATTTCCATAAATTTCACTCCACACATATCTCAAAACTACAATTCTCAGGATGTGCGATATATTTCTTCCTAAAATGAGTAGTTATCCAAGAAAAAATATTCTGGTAGAAATGGTAGATTTTGGGGAACAGTGCTGTAGGTAGGGATGGGGTAGTAGTGGGGGAAAAGGCAAGAAAAGTGGTCTTTTATGCTCTGACAAAAGAACTAATAGAAATATCTGACCCAAACATCAGGGAGAGAGGAGAGCTCACCTCAGCCCTGCTCAGTCAATGAGAAGCTCACCTCCCCAGCCCTGGACTAGGGGCTGTGTACATCCATTCCTGTTCTAAGTCTGGATCACGAAGGGGAATACTCTAGCACTCAAGTGCATAGGGAGAGAAACCACGGAGATTCTGTGGTTCCCACCTGTTGGCAAAGTTTAGACATGGTTTAAGGATAAGGCAACAGTAAAAAAGGAATGCTATACAAATTATTATAGCATACAAGAAATAGAAAATTATTCTCTAGGCACAGACAAAAATCATAACTCTAAAAATTACATACTATAGGAATTAGAAGAGGTTTTGAAAGACATTTCCTTATCATTTTTCAATAAGATCTAAGAAATCATGGTCTCTCTGAAAAGGGATAGTGAGGTTTATCAGCAATGGTTTGAGGTAAAAAGAGAGCTTGCAAGCCAACTCCAAAAGTAAGACTAAGAATAATATCAGTGTTCAGGGTGCCTGGATGGCTCAGTTGTTAAGCGTCTGCCTTCAGCTCAGGTCATGATCCTTGTGTCCTGGGACTGAGCCTGGCATCGGGTTCCTCAATCAGGAGGCCTGCTTCTCCTTGTCCCATTCCCTGTGCTTTTGTTCCCTCTCTCGCTGTATCTCTGTCAAATAAATAGATAAAATCTTAAAAAAAAAAAAAAGAACAATATCAGTGTTGGACATAATTTTATAAAATCAAATTGTTTCTGAAGATGAGAACAAATGAAACAAAAATAAGAATCTAACTTTTGATAAAAGAAGCTCTTCTTCAGTGGGAAAAAAGGCATGTGATTGGAGATCGATACGGTTTGGTATGTTCCAAGTGACATTAATATACATTCCTGATGATATTTTTTGAATTTTAAGGAAAACAAACAAAAAAAAATCCATAAGAATGCAGGCAAAATAAACAAATAAAACAAAACCCCAGATTATCTGCAAAGAAACCAAAATCAGATTTCTCTTTGGTGGCACTGATTAACTTAAGAAAATTGAGCAATGTCTGCATATTTTTAAAGTGAAAAATGTTAACCACGTTTTTGTCAGAGAAACCAAGTGAGAGATAAATACAAAATAATCCAAGAGTGTTAAATTGCTGTACAAAACAAACTTGAATATAAAACATTGAACATAAAAACTTGACTGTGTCAGTTAGGGTCCTGTCAAGAAGTAATAACCATCTGGGCATTTCGAACAGAGGGAATTTAATACAGGTGATTTGTTTCTTAGCAGGTGGTCTTCTTGAAGCCACAAATAGGCCATTACTTCTCAAACTTTAATGTGTATTCAAATCACCTGGGATCTTTTCCAATGTAAATTCAAATTCAGTAGGTTTGGAGTAGAGCCTGAGATGTCACATTTTTAAGAAGTTCCCAAACAAAGCCAATAGTGGTGATCCATACCACTTTTTGAATAGCAGGGAAACCAGGGGAACTTGAGGCAACCAGAGATTAGGACTAGCAGGAAGACATAATTTTCTTTAGAACTGAAGAAAGAAGAAACTTTAGAAGAAGGAGACATTGCTTCCAAAGCCTAGAACTTGGTACCATCAAGGGGTAGCTAGCAACATGGTTAGGCTTTCCTGATGGGAGCTGGGACCAAGGTGGAGGGACTGTCTGGCAGCATCTGAAGTTACAATGGAGATGTGCTGTGCCAAGACCCAGCTGGAGGCAGGGAGATAGGGAGTAAATACCCTGTGTTCTGCTTTCCTTCTGGCCTCTGATCTTCTGCAAGTTTTTTCTACTAGCTAGAAATACCTTCCCCAATACAGCATGCAGCCTCACTGGCTCTCAGCTTCTCCTTCTTGGTCACTTTCAATTTCCTATTCCTTTAATGTGCTGAACAATTCAGTTTGATTTCAATTTGGTTCCAAATTCTACCTCCAAACTGGTACAAGTCAAACATATCACAAAGGGCTCTTTAAGGTATAGGATCTACGCTCTTAGAAAGAACTGGAGAGGTGGTATAGGGAATGAGTGTGGGGGTAATAGCAAATACAGCTGTGATTAATAACAAATGTCATTTTTCTTTTATGCTTCTTTTATTATTATTATTGTTTAAAAAAATTTTTTTAAAGATTTTATTTATTTATTTGACAGAGAGATAGAGATCACAAGTAGGCAGAGCAGCAGGCAAAGGGAGAGGAGGAAGCAGGCTCCCCGCCGAGCAGAGAACCAGAGAACCCAGGACCCTGAGATCATGACCCAAGCCGAAGGCAGAGGCTCAACCCAGCCACCCAGGTGCCCCTCTTTTGTGCTTCTTATACTATGTGGCTCCTATCCTTTAGGGCCTTGAAACACCAAACTCTCTCCCACTTCAAGGTTTATTATAAAGGCTGATCCCTTACCATGGGATGCTTTTCTCCATCTGTGGCTGGTTAACTCTTGCTCACCATTTAGATCTTAGCCCAAAAGTCTCTTATTAACAGAAAGCTCCCTACCACTCCAGACTAGGTAAGATATTCCTAAACTAATTCCTCATAACATCTCTTCCTTGCTCTTCAATTTCAGCAGGATATTCTAAATTTCTGTGATTATAATCTGTGTCCCTGTCCCACTAGGCCATAAGTTGCACATGGGCAAAACTTGTCAACATTGTTAAATGCTGTATTTTCCATGCCTGGAAAACTAGACTAGATAAATGGATGTACCTTTCCATTGCATTTCTATGAAAAAGCAAGTTTGGTGTTCTGGTGGCTGAAGAGCATATTCTTGCTTTTAATATTTGCACATGAATATTGAAATAATGTAAAAAAAAAGAAACAATGATTTTTTGAAGGCATTTTGCCTTGGTAATGAGCTAGTTAATCAGGAGTCGATATTCTAAACTTTCATGTGTTGCATCGTAAGTGTACGTACCCAAAGCTGGTGGGTAATAGCAGTGGATGATTGTGATTTGGATAATGGAGAAAATGGACAATAGCAACTTCCCATTGGAACACTTACACAATGCCACACACTGTGCTGTTTTGTAGACATTATCTCATTTAATCTTCACAGCCTCCTGTGATGTTGTAACTACTCCCATTTCAATAATGAGGATACCAAAACTCAGGAGGTTGAATGATATCCCATAACCTTTAAGTAGCAGAATAAGGATTAAGACCCATGTCTTTTTGTATTAATCAACCAATATAATTAACTTTTACAACTTCTGTATAACTAGTTTTAGGCTCAATTTACTAGGCACATTTCTCCCTTTTTCTAACTCAAGGGAAAAAAAGGGAAATGACCTAAGTTGTGAATACAATATAATCTTCAGGGAATTTTATTGCTTGAATGAGAAAGGTAAGTAATGCAGGCACCTGTTTGGGTGAGTGTGGCAGCCCCCAAGGAATCAAGCGTGGAGCATATAGTTTTCCCACCTGCAAAAAGTCAAGAGAAATCTTGGGAGGTTAAGTTCAAATTGAAACCATGAAAATCTTGGCAGATTGAATTCAATGGTGTGCCAGCTCATAAGAACTGTTAAATTTTCAGGAATTTTGTGACCTGATTATTAGCTGTAGCCATTATTAGAAATTAAATTTTGTAAAGTTATAATTTGAAATTATATTAACAATGAAGAGAATATAAACTTGAAACTCATTACTTCCCAATTATTTTGCTACAATTTTCTATTATGTATGCTTTTGAGTTATTTATACCTATTGAAACTGAACGGTAAAAATACATGTAGTGGTGTGCCCCTCTGCGTCTCTTCCTAACTCTCTGTTCAGTGATACTAGGCAGGTCTCTCAAAGTGGTCCATTGGGGAGTATTTACACCATGGAAGTCAGCAAATGGGACAAATCAGCTTCTGCCCTCCTGGAATCTGGTTGTTAAACATTTATCAGGACACTCTTGGTTTAATCCCTAGGAAAAGGGCAAGGTTCAAAGCCAATGTCAAAAGCAAAAGAACAGTAATGATTAAAACTGCAGTTGCCTGAAAAAAGAAATCAAGAAAGCAATCCCATTTACAATTGCACCAAAAATAACAAAGTACTTAGGAATATACTAAACCAAGAAGGTGAAAGACCTGTGCTCTGAAAACTATCAAACACTGATGAAAGAAAATGAAGAAGACACAAACAAGTAAAGGTAATCTATGCTCATGGATTGGGAGAAAAAAATAATATTGTTATAATGTCCATATTACCACAGTCTACAGATTTAATGCAATTCCTGTCAAGTCCAATAGCATTTTTCACAGAACTAGAACAAATAATCCTAAAATTTGTATGGAACCACAAAAGATCTCAAAGATTCACAACAATCTTGAAAAAGAACAAACCTGCGAGTATCACAATTACAAATTTCAAGATATACTACAAAGCTGTAGTAATCAAAACAGTATGGTACTGCAAAAAAAAAAAAAAAAAAAAAAAAAAAAAAAAAAAAAAAAAAAAAAAAAAAAAAAAAAAAAAAAAAAAAAAAAAAAAAAAAAAAAGATACATAGATCAATGGAACAGAATGGAAAGCCCAGAAATAAACCCACAATTGTATGGTCAAATAATCTTTGACAAAGGAGGCAAGACTATCCAATGGGAAAAAGAGTCTTTTCAACAAATGGTTTTTGGAAAACTGGACAGCTACATGCCAAACAATGAAACTGGACCACTTTCTAACACCATTCACACAAATCAGCTCAAAAAGACCTACATGTGAGACCTGAAACCATACACATCCTACAAGAGAGCACAGGCAGTAATTTCTTTGACATCAGCCATAGCAACACTTTTCTAGATATGTCTTCTAAGGCAAGGGAAACAGAAACAAAAATAAACTGTTAGGGCCACATAAAAATAAGAACTTTCACAGCAAAGAAAACCACCAACAAAACAGAAAGGCAGCCTACTGAATGGGAGAAGATATTTGCAAATGATATGTTGGTTAAAGGGTTAATATACAAAATATATAAACATGTATGCAACTCAACACCAAAAAAACCCCAAATAATCCAATTAAAAATGGACAAAAGACATGAACAGGCATTTCTCCAAAGAAGACACCCAGATGGCCAACAGTCACATGAAAAGATGCTCAACATCACTCATCATCAGGGAAATGCCAATCAAAAGGACAATGAGCTATCACCTCACACCTGTCAGAATGGCTAAAATAAAAAAGATAAGCAACAAGTGTTGGCAAAGGTGTGCAGCAAAAGGAACCCCCATGCACTCTTGGTCAGTCACTGTGGAAATCCGTTAAAAAATTAAATACAGCATCACCATGTGATCCAGTAATTCCACTACTGGGTATTTACTCAAATAACACAAAAACACGAATTCAAAAGGATATATGCACCTCTGTGTTTATTGCAGCACTGTTTACAATAGCAAATTATGGAAACAGCCCAAGTGTCCATCAACAGATGAACAGATAAAGAAAATGGTGTACACACACACACACGCATGCATGCACACACACACACACACAGTGGAATCTGACTCAGCCATAAAAAAAGTATGAAAGCTTGCCATTTTCAACAACATGGATGGATCTAGAGGGTATAATGCTAAGAGAGATAGGTCGGTTAAAGACAAATGTATGATTTCATTCATATGTGGAATTTAAGAAATAAAACAAATGAACAAAGAAAAAAAGAAACAAAGATCCAGATTCTTAACTATAGACAACGGACTGGTGTTTACCAGAGGGGAGATGGCGGTAGGGTGGATGGGTGACACAGGGGAAGGGGATTAAGAGCACACTTAATCGCTGGATCACTGTACTCTACAGTTTCAACTCATACGGCACCGTATGTTCATTACATGGAGTTTAAAAAGAAACAAAACTGGAGTTGCCTGTCGTTGTTCTGTCTGTTATTTGGGATAACTAACCCTCAGGAGGCTGAGGAATGGGTTTTTAGTATTTTACCAACAGAAATGTTTGGTATAGGTGTCCTGATGAGAATGTAGTTATGGAGTAGAAATTACACACTATTAATATAAACTCAATTGGTAAAAAAAAAAAATTTAGGGGCTAGAGAAATCTCATATTAAGTACTTACAGATGGGATGATGGGATTCTTTTTTTATGAGACCCGATTCAACTTGGAGGTAACGTGTGACGTTTAATCGGTGTTTACAAATTCTACCCTTGTCACGTCCTGCCACTATCCTGCTGCTGTCCTGCCCATGACTGTGAAAGCTCTCAGATGTTCATGTTTATCCTCCTGCATCCTGTCTTTTACTAGTCAACGATGACCCCACTGGGAGTTCACTTTCCCTCACTCCTGGGTCGCATTATCAGGCTTTTTGGCTGCTGTGGGTGGTCAGATCCCATACCCTGTGGAGCAGCATTTCATCTGAGTCTGCAGGTGTGGGAAGAGCCATAGACTTCAGGGAAGTGGCTGGCCAGCCTCAAGCCTCAGAACCACAAGGTCTGCATGAAGTTCTTTGGCTGGGGTCCTGAGTGAAGCAGAGCAAATGTCTGGTAGCCCAGGAGATAGGTGAGACCATAAAGATGTACAAAAAATAGGTCAGCTTATAGGCTACTACTAGTATCTACATCATTACTAGTTGTAAAATGCTTAGCAAAGTGCCTGGTATGAAGTGAGGTCTCAGATACTATTTGCTGAAATGCGATCTAATTTATCATCTTTCTCTCCATAGACACTGATCTTTGTGAAATGCTCAGAGAAGTCCTCTCCACTCAGCTATGATAAAAATAGCATCCATCTGGGTTTTATTTTGGCACACGAAGTGAGGTCAGAATCATGCTTTATGTTTTTCCAAATGACTTGACACCAGTCCAAACACCATGCATTGAATATTCCGTATTTCTCCCTTTGCTTTGAAATTTGATTTATGATATATTAAACTTGTATATATATTTGTTAATTTCCTAACTTTTAAAATTTTGTCCTATTGATGCATCTATACATTCTGTTGTACTATTTTAAGGATTGTAGCTTTATGATAATGTATTGTAGGATGTGATCTCATTTCTGCTCTTCTTTTTTTAAAAAGGATTTTCCCAGCTATTTTCACACGTTTATAATTTTAGATCAAGTTAAGAATCATTTTTTCAAATTCCTTCTTCCAAAAAAATCCTGCTGGGATTTTGATTGTGAATACATTGCATTTATGGTTTAAGTTAGGAAAAATTTATGATGATAAAATTTACTTTAAAGAAACCAAAATATTGCTCTCTGTGTATCCCAGACATAATGTTTCTTAGTAGAATCTTGTGGTTTCTTATAAATCCCAAATGTTTTTTATTACATTATTCCTGGATAATTTATAATTTTCTGTAGTTGTGAATAGAATGTTTTCTTCTATCATATATTTAACTTGATTAGTGTTTGCATATCAGAAATCTGTTAGCTTTTAGTTATTGGTTTTTAAGCAGCCTTGCCAAGCTAAATTCTATTATGTTGTTGAATTCACCTATTTCAAGTGTGCATTTCATTGCTAAGTGATGCCACTATCACCATAAATTATATACTTTCCTTTCTCCAATGAGATCTCACCTGCCAATTCACAGTTAATCCAAGCTCCCATCCTCAGTCCCAGGTGAATAGTAATCTACTTTGTGGCTTTATAAGTTTTCTGGATAATTCATGTAAATGGAAATATGTAGTTTCTTGTATCTGGCTTTCTTTCATTTGGCATAATTTTTTTCAAGTTTCCTTTATGATGCTGCCTGTGTTAGTCTTTTTTTTAATTGCTAAATAGTATTCCATTTTATATTTATATCACATTTTCTCTATCCATTCACCAACAATGGATATTTAGGTTGTTTTCAGTTTTGTGCTATTATAAATAATGCTACTATGAACATTTGCATGAAGTCTTTGTCTGGCCATATGTTTTTATTTATTTTAGGTGGATATGTAGCAGTGGAATTGTTGGGTTGTATGGTAATTTCATGTTTAACTTTTTGAAAAACTGCCAAACCGTTTTCCAAAGTGACTACACTATTTTATATTCTCACTAGCAATGTATGAACATTCTCTATTGGCTTTAAAATATTTATCATGTATGTGACTACCTTATTGAATAATCCTTTACTTCCTAATAGTTTTTTTCTTGGTATTTGTAATAATATATACTCTCAATTGCAAGTGACAGCATTCCAACTCAAACTAGCTTAGGGGAAAAAATGTATTGGTTTATGAAAATAAGGACAAATGAAGTGATCATACACAATTAGAATTCAGAGACTTAGAAGATAATCAAAAGATCTCTCTCTCCCCCTAAGCTTTTTAATATTTATCAGTCTTGAATATCTTGATGGATGCTGAATGACAATACAGTTTTCCTCCTTTGATTTCTTTCTAATGGATTATGTTAATCAAGCTCTTGCTAGCATACTATCCTTGATTCTCCAGAAGCAACCCCAACTGATCAGATTGTATTATTTTATATATTCCTTCATTTTATTTGCTGATACTTTGTTTAGAATTTTTCTTTTTAAATAAATGGACAATCTTGATCTTCTTTGTTTTCTACTCTCTTTAACTAATTTGGTTATTACAATGCTTGCTAATAAGATGAGTTGGAGAGTTCCCTATATATTTATGAGGCTTGAAATAATTTGAATTAAAAAATTAATAATTTGAATAGAATTGTTATAATTTGTGCTACAGCTTATATGAAGCTTGGTTCTAAACCCATTTAGACTTAGTGCTATTTTCAATTGGTAGATTTCTTGTCATTTTTCAATTGCTTTTAAAATTTATAATTTGAAACTGAATTTACAGTCTGAATCTCACCAGATTTACTGCCAAAATCAATCTTCTACAGGGGATTTTAATAGTACCCAGAGTTTCACAGTACTATATTAAATTACCCAGGATTTAATCCTAAATTACTCAACATACAAAGCATCAGATAAATGTGGTTAATTCTCAAGAGAAAAGGCAACAACAGATGCTAATCCCAACATGTTTAAGCAGCTATTATAACTATGCTACATTTGGTAAAAGTAAACATTCTTGAAATGAAAAGAAAGGTAAATTGAATATACATTCTTTTTTAAAAAAATATTTACTTATTGACAGAGAGAGCACAAGCAGAGGGAGCAGCAGAGGGAGAAGCAGGCTCCCCACTGAGCAGGGAGCCTGACGTGGGGCAGATCTTAGGACCCTGTGATCATGACCTGAACCGAAGGCAGATGCTCAACTGACTGAGCCACCCAGACGCCCTTTGCATATTCATTCTTGAAATGAACAGAAAGGTAAACGTCTCAGACAGAGAAAAAGAAACTGTAAGAAGGACCAGCTGGGAGATTTAAAACTGAAAAGTATAATATCTAAAATAAAAGATTCACTGGATCAGAAAATGAAAGAGAGAAGAATGTGAATATGAAGATGGAGCAATAGAAATGATCCAATTTAAAAAACAGGAAAAAAAAAGATTGACAAAAAGCAAAATAGAACTTTAGGCACCTGTGGGATGATATCAAAAGGTCTAATATTTATGTCATTGAAGTTGCAGAGAGGAGAAACAATGGGTTTAGAAAAAGTGTTTGAAGAGATAATGGTGAAAAACTAGGTAGGTTTTTTTTTTTTTTTAATTTTTATATTTCAAGAAGATCAGCAAGGGGCGCCTGTGTGGCTTAGTCAGTTAAGCATCTGCCTTTGGCTCAGGTCATGAGTCCAGGCCATGTGTCCACATGTACGTCCCCACAGATAAAGACACCCACCCACCCTGGGATTGAGTCCCTTGTCAGGTCCCCTGCTCAGCCTGGGGTCAGGCACCATTCCCAGCTATAAGTGAGCACTGGCTACTGTCATTTCTAAATCTTTTAAGAAGTTCTTTCCCCAGCCTTGGCTAGTTTTGTCACAAAGGTGTGCTTATCCTCAGCTGAAACCTCGAGGGAACCTTCGGTGGATCCTGCAGTTCTCTTTCTGTGATGCTCCATTTTCTCTTTACTCTGTCCCACAAATGCAAGTCACCTTAGTTTCTCCAGGCTCTCAGTCAAATCTTCTTAACACAAGGACTATTTCTTTTTGATGAACTGACACTTTTAGTCCCTCTTTATCCATGGCAATACTCTTTGTTCTAAATCTTGATATCATTACTGATATATCATCTTTCTAAGTATTCTACTCAATGCCTTTGAGTTGTGAGGGTTTTCATGCTGACTGGCAGGAAAATGAACTATTCCTGGCTTTCTGTGAGCTTTGGGGATTGATCTCTTTGCTCTTTTTGGTTGACTCTTTCCCCAACTTTTGGGTAGGTTCCCCACAAACACGAATGTACTCTGCTGAAGACCCAAGAGGCTCTGATGATCTCTGGAGCTCACTCTTGGTGTATCTTTCTCTTCTCTGGTTCCTTGTTCTGTATCCTCTAGCCACTCAGCCCTCCCTTTCTCCCAGCTCTTCTTTAACTAACAGTCTGCAAACCTCCACCTCAATTCTGCCTTCCTCTGTTGTGGCCTGGAAATTCCCTCCAAGCAGCAATCTCTGGCAACTGTTGGGATCATTTTCTGTGTTCCCCTTCTCTCAGAACTAATGTCCAATGTCTGAAAACTGTTGTTAAATATATTTTGTCTTTTTTTTTTTTGGTTGTTTCAAATGTAAGGGCAAATCCAATTTTCTGTTACTCCATATTGTTTCTAAGTGGAAATTTTTATCTTTAATAACTTTAGAAGTATCTGTTCTATGGATACACTGTATCTAAGGTTTTTGTATTCCAGGTGGTACATACTGTTGTTCAGTCATAATGATTTATGTTTTTGAGTGTTTAATATTATTATTTTTTTTATTATGAGCTTATCTTCAGTTGTGTTTTTTCTTTTTCTTTTTCTTTGGTCAGAATCTTGAGCAGCCTGCATGGAGAGCATCTCCCTCCAGGTAGTTTTGTGTTTCCTTCTACCAGATTATGTTACCAGATTATGTTAATTTCTCAGCTGCACAGAGTTCCCACAGATGAAAACCCATTAAAGATGGACTCACAAAATATGCAAAATAATCATTTTTAGATATTGGACATCACTGGTGTCCTCAGATCACATGGAGAATGTAAAGTCAAAGTCCAAAGCCTTGTACGGTGTGGGCCCACATTTTTGCATTGCCAAAATAGACTTTTTCTTTTTTCAATCTAGAGCCTAAGAAAACAGACAACTTCCTTATGATCTTTGTATGCTGATTTTTTTTTTTTTTTTTTTGCCAGAATGTGGTATTTCATTTCTAACTCCTAGCATTAATGGGGCTTTTCTGTCCTCAGAGAGTGTTAAAAAACCAAATCCCTAGATTACTAAAAATAGCAACTCTTTCCTTCCTTTAAAACCTTTGCATAGTTAGTTCTCATATTTATTATTCTGATTTTCAGTTTCCTAGGCTGTCAAAATTGCTCTTTATTTCTTGTAGTGTTAGTTATTTAAAAAATATACATTTTAAAGTATTTGATGGTGTTAACTACACACACACACACACACACACACACACTTTCCAGATAATTAAATATTTTCTTTTTGACTGCTATGTAGTGTCAAAACTTATTGAAGCATCCAACCTTCAATAATTTGAAGTTAAAAAATAATTATCTAAATACAGGTAAGAGAAAGGATATTAATAAAGATATTGTCAGTAATTAAAGGAAATGGTGGTTGAGTATGGTACCAGGGAATGAAAAAAGCACGAAGAGAAGAATGGGGTCAGGCAGATGAGAATAGGTGTAGTAAACCTAATAATCACCATTTATTGGGTGCTGACTACGTGCAGGGTACTTTCCATGTGGTATCTCACTGGCCCTTCTTTTAGGGAAGGTAATAGTAACTCCAGGGTCCAGAGAAGGGAGTTGGAGCCCAGGGAACCAGAATGTAAGGGAGGTGATTTTAATTGGATCTATCTGCTTTTTCTATTAAACTATGCTTCCTCTCAGGTGTGTAGAGCACCTTGGATTCTTGTGAGAAAGAAGAATAAAGCTAAGATTATTATATTCTCTTTGAATGAATATTTTGTTCCTAATCTTACCATTATTTTGTAGTAAGAGTATGCTACTATACATAATACGCATACATACACAGTTGACCCTTGAACAGCACAAGTTTAAACTGCGTGGGTCCACTTATATGCAGATTTTTTTCGGTAAATACAGTACCATAAATGTATTTTTTCTTCCTTAAGATCTTCTTAATAACAGTTTCCTTTCTCTAGCTTACTTTAAGAATACAGTATATAATCCATATACATTGGTAAGGCTTCAGTCAACAGTAGGCTATTAATAGTTAAGTTCAGGGGGGTCAAAAATAACATGCAGATTTTTGACTGTGTGGGGGTTGGCACCCCTAACCCTGGCATTATTCAAGAGTCAACTCTAAATATATATATGTATATACATAGTCACATACATATATACTTACAATTTATATAATAATAATGATAATTTTATCTGTATCTATATTTATATATCTCCAAAGCAGGATTTTTCATGGTGATCGGACAACATTGTGCTAACATGTCTGTCTGATTTTGTTATGGGAATCAGCTGGATGCCAGGCCTGAGTACTCTTGATTAGGGCTCAGCAGAATTTTTAAAGGGCTAGACAGTAAATATTTTTGGATTTGTGCACCATGTGTTCTTTTGTCACAGCTACTCAATTCCATGGTAGCATGGAAGTCATCATAAACAATAGCTAGATGAATGGGTGTGGTCATCTTCCAATTATATTTTATTTACAAATCAGGCCATGGGTCAGGTTTGGGTCTATGGACCCTAGTTTGCTGACCCTTGCTCTCAAGTCTATTCCATGATGAGATGTCATAATCACATAAATGCATTAATAGATCAAGGCTTATGTTGTACACATGAAACTCTCAGAGGCTGAGTCAGGTAGAGAGAATCTGGATGGCAACTCTTGGAACTTCAGGAGAGTTGAGAGAAATGAGATGGAACTCTGGCACACCAGAGTCATTGTCTTATCACAATCTGACTGCAGAAAGAAGGTGAACAAGGTTGGTGTTAGCCAGGGAGCTTTTCATAAAGATAATGATATTATTCCATAAATATTTGAAATCATCCTTGTCAACCTGGAGCCAGGTGGGGCTGGTAGAATGACAAAGTGAGATTATAGTTTATATTTATCATATGTTAGAAAAGTGTATACATTTTAAATAAAGTTTTTTAATAGACTTAGTTTTAATTTTAAATAGTTAGCTTAGTAATTTTGTAAAAAGACAGGATGGCTGGGGCAAATAATGATTTTCTAGTTATGTTAAATTCACTCTTGAATGTCACTGATCTTAGTTTCATTAAGGGTGTAACAGGCTGGGCTGAATTCAAATTAGGACCCACTGACCTGACTTGGCTGCTCAAGAATCTAGGACTCTGAGAAGAGATGGGTCCAGAATCACCTTGTTCTAAGCAGCAACATTAAACGGAGTCACTGTGCATACAGTATACCATTTAAAGAGAGCAGTGTGAATTTTAGTTTGCTCCCAGTTTGGACCTGGGCTTTGAACCCACAAATAAAAGATCAGGAATTCTAAAACAATCCCCTTCCCACTTCATTCTTGTATTTGCTCAGTTCCTACAATAGGTAGCTACTTTTATCAGTTTCTTAATAATCCTTTCATTGAATTTTTCTTTGTATGTAAGTTGGAGCACCTAATCATTTTTTTTTCCTTTTTCTCTTTTTTACACAAGGGACAACATACATTTTTCTGTATCTTGTTCTTCACTTAACAGTATATCTTGGCAATCCTTTTGTGTTAATCCATAAAGAGCTTTATCATGTGTTTTTACAGCTGTACAGTTTTTCCATTGTATAAATAATCATGATATATTTAATTCTCATTTTATTGACATTTTAATCTTTGGCTAATGCTGACAATGTTGCAATGAATAATCCTGTTTGTTAGGCACATTTTACATGTGCCTAAGCATATGATAAATTCCTAAGAGCGAGTTTCTGGATCAAAGGTTATGTCCATTTGAATTCTCATAATTATTGGCAATTTGTCTTCTCTACAGGTTGTACCATTTAAAACTTCTGGTAGAAAATGTATGAAAATACACATTTCTTCCATGGTATCACACTATTCTAAAATCTTCTGGATTTTTGCTAGTGTGATAAGTGAGAAATAGTATCTAAGTATAGGTTTAGTATACATTCCTTTTATTATGAATCAAATTGAGCATCTTGTGTTTTGTGAACTGCTTATGTATTTTTTCTGTGAATTTTTATGTCTTTAAAAACTTTTTTTATTAGAGTTTAGCCTCTTTCTTGTCTATGTCTGGACATTTTATATTCTAGGGAGATTAGCCTTCTGCTCTCATGAATTGCAAATATTTTCCTGATTTGTCATTTATCTTTTTTAAATTAAAATTTGATTAGTCAACATATAGTACATCATGAGTGTCAAATGTAGTGTTCAATAACTTACCAGTTGTGTATAACACCCAGTGCTCATCACATCATGTGTCCTCTTTGATACCCATCATCTAGTTGCCCCATTCCCCCACCCACGTCCCCTTCCACAGCTCTGTTTTTTCCCCAGAGTCTCTCATGAGTTACCTCCCACTCTGATTTCTTCCCATTCAGTTTTCCCTCCCTTTCCCTATGATCCTCTGCACTATTTCTTATATTCCACATATGAGTGAAACCATCTAATAATTGTTTTTCTCTGGTAGACTTATTTCACTAAGCATAATACCCTCCAATTCCATCCATGTTGATGTGAATGGTAGGCATTCATCCTTTCTGATGGCTGAGTAATATTCATTGTATATATAAATTGAATCTTCTTCATCCATTCATCTGTTCAAGGACATTTCAGCTCCTTCCACAGTTTGGCTTATTGTGGACATTGCTGCTATTGGGGTGCAGGTGGCCCTTTGTTTCACTACATCTGTATCTTTGGGGTAAATACCCCGTAGTGCAATTGCTGGTTCACAGGGTAGCTCTATTTTTAACTTCTTGAGGATCCTCCATACTATTTTCCAGGGTGGCTGTACCAGCTTGCACTCCCACCAACAGTGAGAGGGTTCCCCTTCTCCACATCCTCGCCAACATTTGTTGTTTCCTAACTTGTTAATTTTAGTCATTCTAACTAGTGTAAGGTGATAATCTCATTGTGGTTTTGATTTGTATATCCCTGATGACGAGTCATGCTGAGCATTTTTTCATGTGTCTGAGGTCATTTGTATGTCTTCTTTGGAGAAACGTCTGTTCATCTCTCCTGCCCATTTCTTGACTGGATTGTTTGTTTTTTTATGTATTGAATTTGATAAGTTCTTTAAAGATCTTGGATACCAGCCCTTTATCTGATATGTCATTTGAAAATATCTTCTCACATTCTGTAGGTTGCTTTTTAGTTTTGTTGACTGTTTCCTTTGCTGTGCAGAAGCTTTTATCTTGATGAAGTCCCAATAGTTCATTTTTGCTTTTGTTTCCATCGCCTTTAGAGACATGTCTTGCAAGAAGTTGCTGTGGCCAATGGATTCCTGTCTCACATTTAGGTCTTTCATCCATTTTGAGTTTATCGTTGTGTATGGTGTAAGAGAATGGTCCATTTTCATTCTTCTGCATGTGGCTGTCCAATTTTCCCAGCACCCTGTTTATTGAAGAGACTATCTTTTTTCCACTGGATATTCTTTCCTGCTTTGTTGAAGATTAGTTGACCTTAGAGTTGAGGGTCCATTTCTGGATTCTTTGTTCTGTTCCTTTGATCTATGTGTCTGTTTTTGTGCCAGTATCATGATGTCTTGATGATCATAGCTTTGTAATATAGCTTGAAGTCAGGGATTGTGATGCCCCCAGCTGTGGTTTTCTTCTTCAACATTCCTCTAGATATTCAGGGTCTTTTCTGGTTCGATATAAATTTTATTTGTTCCAGCTCTGTGAAAAATGTCAGTGGTATTCTGGTAGGGATTGCATTGAGTGTGTAGATTGCTCCGGGTAGCACAGACATTTAAACAATATTTATTCTTCCAATCCATGAGCATGGAATGTTTTTCCATCCCTTTGTGTCTTCCTCAATTTCTTTCATAAGTGATCTATAATTTTTAGAGTACAGATCATTTACCTCTTTGGTTAAGTTTATTCCTAGGTATCTTTTGTTCTTTGGTGTAATTGTAAGTGTGATTGATTCCTTAATTTTTCTTTCTTCCATCACATTGTTAGTGTATAGAAATGCAACTGATTTTTGTGCATTGATTTTATATCCTGCCTTGTTGCTGAATTGCTGTATGAGTTCTAGAAATTTTGGGGTGGAGTCTTTTGGCTTTTCCACATAAAGTATCATGTCATCTACAAAGAGTGAGAGTTTGAGTTGTTCTTTGTCAATTTAAATGCCCTTTATTTTTCTTTGTTGTTTGATTGCTGAGGCTAGGACTTCTAGTACTATGTTGAACAACAGTCTGCCCACAGAGTGGGCATCCCTGTCGTGTTCCTGACCTTAGGGGAAAAGCTCTTAGGTTTTCCGCATTGAGACAGATATTTGTTGTGGGCTTTTCATAGATGGTTTTTATGATATTGAGGTATGTATCCACTATTCCTACACTATGAAGAGTTTTAACCAAGAAAGGGTGCTGTATTTTGTCAAATGCCTTTTCTGCATCAATTGAGAGGATCATATAGTTCTTGTCTTTTCTTTTATTAATGTGATATGTCACATGGATTGATTTGCGAATGTTGAACCACCCTTGCGTCCCAGGAATAAATCCCACTTTGTTGTGGTGAATAATCTTTTTAATGTACGGTTGGATCCTATTGGCTAGGATCTTGGTGAGTATTTTGGCATCCATATTCATCAGGGTTATTGGTCTGTAATTTTCCTTTTTGTTGGAGTCTCTGTCCGGTTTTGGGATCAAGGTAATGGCCTCATAGAATGAGTTTGAAAGTTTCCCTTCCATTTCAATTTGTTTTTAAGATTTTTATTTATTTATTTAACAGACAGAGATCACAAGTAGGCAGAGAGGCAGGCAGAGAGAGGAAGGGAAGCAGGCT
>PISX010010943.1:0-67802 GCA_004024625.1 Mellivora capensis | reverse complement strand
GTTTTGTGAGATTAAGAGTCACTTATGGTTTGTCTCCCTCCCAATCCCATCTTGTTTCTTTTCTTCTTTTTCTGCCCCCCTAGTCCCCCATGTTGCATCTCCACTTCCTCATATCAGGGATATCATATGATAGTTGTCTTTCTCTGATTGACTTATTTCACTAAGCATGATACCCTCTAGTTCCATCCACGTCATTGCGTACAAACGTAGTGATCCGAAGGGGCACGTGCACCCGAATGTTTATAGCAGCAATGTCTACAATAGCCAAACTATGGAAAGAGCCTAGATGTCCATCAACAGATGAATGGATAAAGAAGATGTGGTATATATACACGATGGAATACTATGTATCAATAATTCTTTAAGTTTAATCAGTGGTTCTTATCTTTAATAAGAACAACAGAATTATCTGTGGTACTTTTTAAAAAATATGTCTGTCTTCTCCCCATTCCCAAAATTCATTTTCCATTGGTCTGAGATGGGACTTAGAGATTAGTAGTGGACTGAAGTGCCCTGGTGATTTTGATGGCAGCCCAATATATAACAGAGCAGTTTAATTACTACAGTAGAAATCTCAAAGCTGTATTACTCTTTCTTCTTCAGAAGGACCTTCAGCAGAGTTACTGTGTACAGAAAACACATTTCTACTCTCTATAAGTATTTTTCAAAAAACTTAAGTAGTTCTTGGTATAACTGGATCATATTCAAACAATTAGTTATAACATCTGAGATATTGAATGGTTATTTAAACATCAAAGATTTTTTTTCAACTTTGAAAACATAGAAGAAATCCAGAGATTTCATGAAGATATTTTTTTAAATCTACAACTCTGTGAATTGTTAAAAGAAATACTTTTTTTTTTATTTGCTCATATTCCTGACAAAAATTCAGGAAAATGCTTTCAATGCAAATAAATGACCCAAAGAAGCTGAAGTGCAGATTGGCCTTTGAGATCATCTCGTTCAGTATTTCTCAAAGCGTGGTCTTCAGCCCACTTGTATCAGGTGCTTATGAAAATGCAGCTTGGGGCCCCGTTTCCTGATCTACTGAATCAGAATCTCTGGGACTGGAGCCCAAGAATGACATTTCCAATGAGACCAAGGTGATTGATTCTACTGTAAATCGATGAAATTTAAACTTTGAGAATCAAGAATCCCTATTCAAAAAACTCTTGAAATCTTTCATTTTTTTTACATACTTCTTTTTGGGCCACTGAGACTCTTTAATTTGATTAGTTAAAAAAAGAGAGAAGAAGAAGAAGAAGAAGAAGAAGAAGAAGAAGAAGACGACAATGGAGGAGGAGGAGGAGGAGGAGGAGGAGGAGGGGGAGAAGGAAAGAAAGAAAGAAAGAAAGAAAGAAAGAAAGAAAGAAAGAAAGAAAGAAAAGAAAGAAAGAAAGAAAGAAAGAAAGAAAGAAAGAAAGAAAGAAAGAAAGAAAGAAAGAAAGAAAAGAATAGGGAAAAAAAAAGAAGAAAATCCTTAATCTTCCCTAGCTTTGCAGGGATTCCAATAACCTGCTTTTTGTGACACCTTCTCCATTTAACCACATTTACTACACTGTGAGAGTACTACACAAATATTTTTGGATTAGTTACCAAGAAACAGCCACTTCAGAAATAGAAGACACACAAATATTCAGATCACAAGGTTGACGTTTGTTTCTTGAAATGTATAATACACACGTGGGCTCTCAAAAGCGTTAAAAACTTATCAAAGACCCTACCATAGTAAAATAAACTCTTTCAAAATAATCAATATTTTAATAATCACATAGTTTGCAATTTATAAAGCACTATATAAATCATTGCACAACACCCCAGAAGTAAATGTTAGTTTTAGATTGGTGATGCGACTTGTCTCAAATCATGGAGCCAGTGTATAGCAGAAGTGGAGATGCGCATATTCACCTGCTTCCTGATGGCTACTCTATTCAAAAGTAAGTATTTTCTCTCTCATCTCTTGTCCAGCTGCCAAAAGATTCATTCTGTTCCCACTATGACAGCTTGTCCCTCTCCTCAGAACCATGTAAGTAAACTTTCCTCCTTGTGGGTTTCTCAAAAGTGGGAGTAATAATCACAACTCCCTGTCATTCAAACAGAGGGATGTTTACTATTTTTCTCAAACAACTTCCCTTACAACAGGGACACTCCCTATAGAGCAAAGGTGAGGCTCATCTCTGGATCCAGAAGACACTTTGTGATTTCCCCCACCCCAAGCATTCACCTTTTTCTGTCCCTGTTACCTCATCACCACCAAAGACCAGCATTTGACCCCTATTATCAGGAACTCCTCACCATACAATTATACAGTTTAACCTTTGCACTTCACACAAGGCGTCAGCCAAGAGGGTACCAGGACAATGGAAACCTAGCCCAGGCTCCTCTCAGCCAGCCTTGAGTCAACCTAAGGTAAGGATATCTTTTTGTAATTCCTATGTCCAAAGAAGGATATATTTTCAGAATCTGTCCATAAAGGGAAAGCACCTTTTCCTGAATTGCATGAAGACACTGTATATGGTGCTAGTGTCCCTGCCTATATGTATCCCAGAAAGGGGAGAAAGAAAGAGAGAAAGAGAGGGAGAGAGGGAGGAAGAGAGGAAGGAAGGAAGGAAGGAAGGAGGAAGGAAGGAAGGAAGGAAGGAAGAGAGAGAAAGAAAGAGCAAGCTAGAGCTTACAAGGCTAAGTTATATTTTGTTTTACCAGAGACAGTTACACTATAGTTTGTGCAGAACTGGAAGTCTGCAATCAAAATCACATCTATTCCTTATTTACTGCCCAGTCCAAGCTTATGATGTTACTGCTTCTTCATTCATTGCATTTCATGTTAGGCATAATGAAATCAGGCTTTACCCAACTTCGGGCAACCATAAAACTGAGATTTGCAGCTACCACTGCAAAGTCAGTGAGTGTTACAGGAGCTATGGATAAGAACAAGAGTAAAGAATCTCTGTAAGAATAGGAAGCTCTGGGGCTGTGTGCTCCCAGATCTTAGTGCCACATAATCCACCTGGGAAGCTTATGAAAAATGCTGATTCCTGGACACCCCAGATATCCTGATTTGGATCTGGGGTAGGGCCAGCTCCATCTCCAGAATTCTGTGAAGGGTAGGGCTTAGGGGAGGCCATCTGGTTGGAAGAGGAAGCTGGGAGCTTTGCCATCAGGCTATGTTTGCAAAGCAAGCACACTCTTTTTAACTTGGTGTGTATGTTACAGAGCAATATCGATATTAAAGTTTCCTAAATACACTTTTATTCACACTTTATGTAAGAATGATTAAATTGGCCATATTAAAAGTAATATATTTTATTTGATAATGGAAGGAGCCAGTGGAGATCAGAGTGGCTACAACTCTAGACACTAATTCTGAATGAAGCCCAGCCACCAGTTTTTTCAGCCATCACCAGAGAAAAGCCTTGTTTTTGCTTCATTCATTCATCACCATATTGTATTACCAGTGTGTGTCAGGCATCGTTCTAGGTAGGTTCTTGGACACAGTAGTAATAATAATAATAACTGGTAAAAGTCCTTCCTTGTGGATTATATTTTTATATACAGTCAAGGAAAACATGCAGTAAACAATAAACATAAAATATCAGAGAGTTATATGGTGTTTTAAAAAGTGTTTCTCACCTCTGAGAAACCATGATCTTAGGAAGCAATACATTCCTTACTCAGACACTGCCCTAATATACATTTAGACTCTTACTAGGGCATTCTCCTAGGAAGCCAAGTTACTAAAGCTAGAAGCAAACTAGATGTGCCCCCCTAGGCTTCAAAATGAAAAATGCTAAGCTTGCGTGAGTTTGGAGGGGGACATGTGTGTGTAACACATATAGGTCTAAGTTTAAACACCTTGTAGATAGCTATCAATCTTACCTACGTCTCTTGAGACTCTAACTCCTATATTGTTTGCACCATACAAAGCTGCCTTTCCAAGCAGTTAAGCAAGGCTCGTGGAATCTTTGAAGAGACCATTGTGAATTGAGCCAGTTACATGCCTAAACATTTATGAAGTTATCAAACACACATATACAAATCGATGTAAGGATAAAAATAGCTCAATCCTTCCTTTTCTCATATAGGAAGATGTGCAATTCATTTAGAAAGCTAAGGAGAGATAAAATGACTTTATACTAATTCCCTTAATTTAATCACACCAAATGTCAGGACAATGTCATTTAAAAGCCTTTAATGATTTTTAAAAAATTGATCCCTGTAGCAGGAAAATAGTTGAACTAACATTGCTAAAATTAATTTAATTTCTTTGGAATTGAAATATTAAATGAGCCCATTCTATCCCATTTACTTTTCAAATAGTGTTAGAAAATACCTGAGGACCTCTGAGCAGAATCTAACAGAATCCTTTGGTCTGTTCATCAATTCAGTGAAACTGTAACTGTATGTGAGCTTAGTCCTTAGTCAGTTCTATTTGATACATAGAAATGAGTCTATTATCACTGTGTATGTCTCTCTACAACCTTCCTTTGTGAAGATTCCAGACTCGATTTATCAACACCAGAAACTTACTTAGCATGGTTGTGTATTCTATATATATTTTTTCCAACGTTAATGTGAGTCATCATAGCATATCTCCTTAACCATATGTGCTAGAGCTAAGGACAGACAGTTATTTTAATATTCCTGGCCTAGAATCCTTCCCACAACAAACACATTTGATGCTCATACATGGTCCCTTTCTTGCCGACACTCACGCCTGTCAAAATGGCATGGTGCCTACTCAACATATGGACTGCTAGCTTTTCTCACTGGGGCACAGTTGCCAAAGAAAGATGGGGTGAGCTGGGCACCCTGTGTAGCAAAGCAGGTGACACTCCTCCCATCCCCCATCATGTGGCTGCAGCCCCTCTAGCCACATGCCACGCTCTAACCTCTCTTTTACAGGAAAAGGAAAAGGAGAGAGCTCTTTAACAGTTACCTTTTACTCTCAGACAGTTTCTACTTACTGCCTTTGATCTCACTACCTTTTACTCAAAGTGAGGAAATCTATCCCCTGCCAAAAACACGCTAAAATTTAAAAATCATTTGGAAGCACAAAGTTGTAAGAAAATTTGATAGCCAGCAAAGGCACGAAGTGTATGTGTGTGCATGCATGTAAGCACACACATACATACATATACACACTTGCTCTCATGCGCTCACACACACACACAGGAAATGTTTGTGCTTCCCTCCCCCTGCTTCTCATTTTCCACCTAGAATAGACCAAAGCAGGGCAGCAACAGCAGTGCTAAGAATTGCAGAAAGCACTTAGTGATTGTTTGAGTCTTGCACAAATAGAGCTATCTCATTACGTTAATCCAGTGAATCATTTCCTCCCTAACCAGGCTGCATCCTGTTTGGTTTGCAATTTTTATTTTAAAATTTCCAAATCAATTTTTATTTGTCCGAATGAGTTTGTTTTGGCAATAACAGAAAGTATCAAGTTTCCCCAAACAAAGGCTTTCACTTCATCTCTTTGTGTCTTCGTCATTTTATGGGAAACCCAAATAAGGTATTTGATCTGAATCTGACTTCTGAGACCAGAGACCACACAGATTTTTGCCAAGCAATTTCACCAAACGAGTCCATGAACTTAAAGATACCAGATTTAAATTGCAGCCTGGAGTTGTGGACCATGGATTAGCCATTAATAATGATTAATGCCTGCCCTGAACCAGGCACCTTTATAGAAATTACTTCGTTTCGGGGCACCTGGATGGCTCAGTGGGCTAAAGCCTCTGCCTTCGGCTTGGGTCATGATCCCGGGGTCCTGGGATTGAGCCCCACATTGGACTCTCTGCTCTGCGGGGAGCCTGCTTCCTCCTCTCTCTCTGCCTGCCTCTCTGCCTACTTGTGATCTGTCAAATAAATAAATGAAATCTTAAAAAAAAAAAAGAAATTACTTCATCTCATCATGACTATATCTGTGCAATGTAGGAACCATCATTATTTACATTTTAGAGATGTATAGATATTTGACCAATAATCTCTGCATGGTGCTATTTGCCACTGCTCCCTAATCATAAAAGTAGTTAACAGTAACAAAACTCTTATACTGTACAGTTCTAAACACCTTTGCCTATTAGTTCATCTACAAAGTCACTAGGCAATCTCGGTCAATATCCATGATTTAGGGCTAAGGAAAAGGGAACATTAAAAAGTTAACTGGTTTATCCAAGGTCACAGATTGCAAGTGGTGACCTTAGAATTGAAACCCAGCTAGTATTACTACAGAACTATCATTCTTGACCACTTCTCTGACTCTATTAGGTGAACTTAACATATATTCTGGTGAATCCCTTAGTATTATGCCTTGTTAATACCTCAAGGACTAAAACTCATGTTTCCTTTCTTTAAAGCACTGATTTCATCTTGCTTCTCCTCAGATCACAGTCTCCTACTGCTCTGCATTTCCAAAAGAATAAAACCCAGGTTGTCATCTTGACGTTCAATAGACTCCAAATATATCCTGGCTCCTATCAAAACCTTCAACCTGAATCTTCCAATTTGACCATTTTACACATTTTACTTGTGTGTTTTTTTGTGTTTCCTAATCCAAGATGTCCTTGCTATTTCTCCCTATCCATGCAAAGTCTACCCTTCAAACCCATCTCAAGTTCCAATTCTACCCTGAGTATCTCCTCCATCTAGTTCAACCCATAGCAATTTCTCTAACCACTAAATGTCTGGAGTAGTTCCCAGTATACCACTTGTTTATAGGGCTCAGCCACATTGTAACCACAAGGCTCGCTCAGAATATTCATAACCCGCTAGGTACTGTTTTTTTGGTGTGTATGTGTAATCTCCCCAGTTAATATAAGAACTCTTTGAGGACATGGATAATGTCTTATATTTCCCTGGTACACTATAATAATAACATTTACCCGCTATAGTTGTTGAATGATACCTGTCTTGATCGGTCTCCAATAATTATTTTTTTGACCATGACTACATTCTGTATTCCTTGTGAGTGACTCTTCTTAAGAGTGTAGACTATATAAGGCCCCAGTTACAGAGTTGGGCGTGATTACTTTACAAAAGGTTACTTTCTAACTAGTACCAACGATTTGTATCACTCTGGAAGGTCAGTATCACTGTGAAGGTAAAATAAGTCCATTTCAATAGTAGATCTCTCAAAGAGGAATTCCCCCCCAAACATCATGTTTCACAAAAGAGCAAAAGTTATTTTAATTTCTTAATAGTTTGGTTACTTATGCCAGGAAATGGAAGGCCATTATTAAACTTATTTCATCTTTTTTAACTTCATTATACCTGTCATTTGTATGAACAATTACACTACCCCAAATGGAAACTTGTATTATCCTGAGCACTCAAGTTTGTGCACTCAGGTTTTAACTTTACCAGTCATTTGTTACTTAGAATTAATCTAAAAGTTCATTTAGTCATATGTGAACAAAATGTTAGCAGTATTCCTGGACTGTGTTTTCTGTAATTGTGCCAAGAGTCCAGAAAATTGACTAGTTGACTTTTCAAGTCTATTTCAACTCATTGATTCTGAGAATCCAGGATTCTTTGCCTGTCTACCCGCTTCTGGTTAAAGGCAACCACTTTGGTCTTATTCTCTCTCACACATTTTGGAAGGTCTCCAAGTGTAAAATGGTACAACATATGTAGCCTGCAAGCAGGGCAGGCATAAGAAACACCATAAGGATACACTAAAGCAAACTTCAAGCTGTGGAATGCTGGGAAACAATCACAGGCAACACACCAACTTGGCATAAAACAATCAGAGAATGAGGTGGCTCTTTTTGAGCAAAAGCATAAAACTGGCTAGGAAGCAAAGAAGGCCACAAGATAGAAATATTGTACCCAGCAGTCCATGCTGCTAGCCCAAGGTGATCTTCAGAGGTACTAAGTGTGAAAGAACTGAGGGTCATTCTTTCATCCCATTTCATTTACATGTCTGAGATACTAACCCAACAGCAGCCACTTTGACTATCCTCACCTATCCATGCACACTAAATGAAACTTCTCCCCTTCTAGCTCTTCTCTCCCAAGTGGAATTCCTACTCATTCAGAGGTCACCTTTTCAACAATCCCTGACTTTTCCAGGAAGAATTAACAGCTCCTTTTTCTGCAGTCTCTCAGAATTTTATTGCATTTATATCAGTATGCAGTATTTATTTACTTATGGGTCTGTCTTCCAGGATATACTATAAGCTCCTTCAGAGCAGAGACCATGTTATTTTTCACTATCACACCCCAAGTAACCACTATAGTGGCCCACACATAGAAAGTACTGCATAAATGTTTGTTGGAAGGATAAATGAAGTTACTTATTTTTCCACCATTCATTTATTCATTTAATAACTATTCATCAGTGCTTCATTTATTCATTCAATAAATATTTATCAGTGCCTCTTATATACATTTTTCCAGACACTTAAAACATAGCAGTGAACAAGAAACACACTCTTCCCCTTGTGGAGGTTATATTGTACTGAGAAGAGACAGAAAATGAACATAAACAACAAAAAAGATCAGACAGTAACTATACTTATTGTGGTGAGCATCTCATGATGTATATAATTGCCGAACCACTATGTTGTATACTTGAAACTAATATAATATTGTATGTTAACTATACTTCAATAAAAAATAAGAAGGATATTATTGATGTTGCATTATGATAAATAATGGGGAAAATAATATAAAGCAAGGCAAAGGATAAGGAATCTTAGACTCGATAAAGACTCAAGGAATTCTGAAACTGTCACTGAGTTTTTAAGGTGATGTAATTCCCAAGCAGTCTCTATTTATCAACTCAATAAAACCTAAATTCTGTACTGCCCTTGTAAATGCTACCATCTTTGTCAGGGCTAGTATGATGTATTCATAAATAGGGAGGAATCCATTAGGCTCAGTAAAACCAAGGACGGAAATCTTAGTTTTTCTTCCCAAACAGACCCACCTCTAGACAGGACTTCAGCATGGTTTGGCAAATAAGCCTTCTTTCAGTTCACAGGTTTTTCCTAGTTCCTGATTCATACAGGATTCCTTTCCTCTTTCCCAGTTGTAATACTTCGACTTCCATTCTCACATTTCCTATTTCTGACCTCAATTCCCAAGTCTTGTGGTCCAGATATCTCTTTACCTCCATGGCAAGTGCTCTGGACAGACCACCAGAGATGTCTCGGACTTACAGCCCAGACTCTTAAATCAGCCCTATGGTTTTGGGAATTCTCTTGCCACTCTCACTGACTCAGCCATCCCCAAAGTTTGAGACAGTCAATCATAGCAAGTGAAAGTTGTCCCTTATTTTGCTTCCCCCCTTGTTTCCTTACTTTGCTCTTTTAAGCTGCTATGTCTGAGGTGTATCTATAATTTCATATACAAAGCTCATAAGAAAATAGTAAATTTTACTTTGTATCTAACTTTATTTATTTAAAATAATTATCCTATTATCTTATATGTGTGAAATAATGTTTTTTGGAGTATAATTATACTATAACAAATATCTTAACCTTGCATCATTTCATAAATATGTGTACTTTTCAGCAGAGAGAGCCTGTAGTCTTTATCAAATTCCCAAGTGTGTCAATTATATATATTTTAAATATTAAAAACCAGTATTAAAAAAAACATCAGCTTGCAGAAACCAGGAAGAAAAGACTTTTGAAATGATATTTAAGCATGGAGGGCAATACATATGCATCCTAAGTGTAGGTAATGTTGAAAGAGATCACCGATCAACATTAACTTACATGTTGGTCAATGATCTGTGTCAGTTAAAGTATCTAAAAGTGCCAGCCGAAGAAACAAATATCCATTCCCATTCTTAACTATATATTTCTTTATAAAAGCTTAAATAAAAGAGAAGAATCTTGGGTATAGGTCATCTACATGAGACGCTTCAACTAATAGCATTGATGAATAGTAACCTTATCATAGTATTTAAAAAATGTTTGCATGAATGAATGGGGATGTAAGTGTATCCTTTAATTGTAGAAATATAAATATTAAAAACACCAATGTAATTGTTTCAGAACACTGGGCTTGTAGGCCTACTTTCTATTGCAACTTTTGCCTGAGGCTCACTCCACGAATCTTGGGAAAATGACTTAGTCCTTCTATCTCCATTTTTTTCCCCATACAGTCACAACCAGACACTTGTAAACCACTTATTTTTAAATCTATTCAAAGCAAATTTTAAATCTCAAGCCATTTTCCATTACTACTCAAGATATTCCATTCAATACCTCATAAGAACCCCATCAGGAGATGCAAATTACTTACACTATTATCTTAAGAACTGCTAAGTGAAGTCAAAGAATCAGTCAGTAAGTCACATAATATATGTCCTATAGACAGATATAAAATAATTTTAAATTGTGTTTTTGTTGTAGTAACAATTCCATTAATGTTCTCTGCTAGAATAAGGCAGCATTCAGCAAAGATGATGCATGAACCTCAGGGTATTGTACAAGAAGGTCAAATAAGTTTGAAAGGAAAACAATCAGTCCTGTGTTTATATTTATATTTACTTTCTTATATCATACTCTTTGTTTCCTATATATTTTTATATGTTACAATATAATGTAAACTATGCTATTTTATAATATACTAGATACTAGCTTACATTAGTCTATATAAATATATTAATTTTAAATATACCATATTAACAATATTACTATATTATTAATAAATTATTAATATAATATGAAATATATAGTATTGTGCTGTAATGTGATGATTAAGGATCCACTCAAAACACAGATAAAACTCTTAAGATAGAGAAGCACAATGAGTAAGGATACTGTTTGCTGCAATTACTATTGATATCTGTGAAGTAGAATTTTAACATAGCATATTGTAGGGTTGTTAAAGAGAGGATTATGCTGTTAGCATATGGGTGGAATATGCTTCTTTAAAAAGAGCAATGAACACTCGGAGGTCTCCAGTTGAGAAAGGAGAAATAACAGAGGTACGTGCCCCTCTCTTAAGTAGCTTGCTGGCCTACTTCTCTTGGGCAATCTGTAATTAAGAGCCACAATTTCCACTGAGCAAGGCAAACCGGATTCTGATTGGGCCTGGGATAAAGAGATTATACATATTAAATATGTATAAAACATAGTTCCTAGGAAGGAGGAGCAACACAAAACCCACTTTGGCACACCAGTGAGATCTCCATGACCCTGAGCATGAAATGTGAGAATGGAGAGGCATTCTACCTTGTGCCCATTTCAGGGTTTTTCAGAAAATAAATCAGAGCAGTGAATTTTTTTACATGTTGATTAAACTGCTGTATGAAATTCACTTATTCTTGAGTTGAAATAGAATGAAAACTCCAGGTTCTGCCTTAGAGGATGAGGAGGTGAGGCTGAGTCAGACAAGTTTTAGTTGCGGAAGGTAAACCATATTGTTCCCATCTGAGGAAAGAGCCCAATGACTAATACTTTTACAGTCACCCTAGACTCTAACAGAACACAGAAGAGGAAAAAAAGGATCTGCAAAGCATTTGGTGTTCTGTGGCCAATAGGCACCGCTTAAATCCTAGGGCTTCTACACGACCCATGTTCCTGTTACTGTAGTAATATTCAAAAATGAATGCCCAAGACTACCTAAAATATAAATATGGCTCAGACTTTAGAAAATAAGTGTGGAAATCAAGAGTACTTTAGCTTTCTTGAAGTTGCTGGAATTTTTAAACTCAGTGGTTGCTGGTGAGTCAGTCCACACACCTGTCCTCACCTCCCCACCCCCACATTCTTGAAGATGCTCTGGGATACTCTCTGATGCACACTGATGCCCCAGTAGATGGTTTGTGCTCACCCTCGTGTTTTTCTCTCTCCTTCAGCTGTCATTCCTTCTCAGTTCATCATCATCATCGATGAAGCCTAGAGGTAGCCTGTCTGCCATAAATACTTATCTGATAAAGAAGGGAAAAAGCCTTTTGGAACATGACTAGGTGGCTTGTCTTGTCCTTTATTTGCCTGGGGAAATGTGAGAATTTGTAATCCCTATTGCTAGAGATTTCTGGTCATTTTGAAGCACCATTAAAATGATTATCAAAGCTTTAAATTCAGCAATGAAACACATGATTCTCTTAATGACAAGGTCAACTTAATTGGGTGTCTGTCCTAAGTGAAATATTGCTCATAGCTTGCATCTCCCAATGCAGTTTAACATAAAATAAGTTGGAATTTTTAAAAAGGCGGTGTGTAGAAAATGAAACTGAAAAAATATAACTCCAGGCTTGAGTTTTCTAGCAGAAAGTTCAAGAAAACATAACTAATCAACAATCCTTATCAGTTAAACATATTTTAATTAATTCATGCTAGTAGGCAAATCTGACTCATATCATTTCCAGGCCCATCTTTTAAGACAGACTTGTTTAAAATATGTTAACTTGATTTCTCATTTATTTTCAATACTAGCAAGGTTCTATAACCTTGCACTTCTTAAGTCTTGTGATTGTGTTTACTGATAAAAATGTTAATATAGGACCAAATTCTCCCTCCAATCGATGCATTTAACCTCAATTTGCAGATTTGTAATACATTTGTACCAATCCTAATTATTTTCCAATATTCACCAGGCTAGGAATTTTTGTGAAACCACATTTTCACCCACTCTTTTTCTACAAATTGTAAATACATGGCACAGCAGAAGCCCTCCCTCCCTGACCTCAGGGAAACTGAATTAAATAGCACTTGGCACCAAGTGTTCAATGTGTATAATCATTATGGTAGGCCCTGTGCCAATCCCAGTTATGCACAACCCTCAGTATGCAGTATGAAGGAACAACAAGGATGGCAAGCATCCCGTTGAAGAATTAATTAGCGGACCGCCTGGACTCATCAGGATGGTAAATAATTATCCTCTGACAAACTTAGTCAGATGTGAGAAGAAATTGCAGTTTGAATTGCTGTCAATGGTCACAATTCATTATATAAAAGGTACCAAGGGCTACATTCTTACATAGGACTTGAAAGATGCCCCAGTCAGATAGTGAGACATCAATGTTATGCTCTCCTGTCTACAGACCTCCCCAGGTATCCTGCCTTCATGATCTCACCCCAAAATTCTTGAGCCAGCATTTGCTCTTCTTTGACCTGAATCCTGGGACCACACTTATGTGCCAAAGTGTTGGATTATTTCAAGGTACGGACCTATGTTGTTCCGCATGATTTTAATCCTATCTGTGGCTTTAAAATACAAGGACAGCTTCTTATCCATTCCCACCCTTGGCAGAAGAGACTTCACAGGTGTTGCTTGTTCTCTTCCTTTGTTACTATTACCAATTTTGGTCAGAGGACAATGCTTGAGAACTAAATGACTGATCATTGTGTAATTTACTGAAGTTAGAAATGTATGGGAAGGACTAGGTGGAAATGTTACTTCTTTCATGCTCTAAGTTGAATAGAAAATGTAGTTCACTGTCTTCCCAGACAGTAGACATCCTTAAATTATGCTGATAAACTGTGAACTAGGCCACTTGAAGAAACTTGAGGGTAAAAAGAAAAAGGCAAGTATAATTAGATACGTACTGTGTGCACACTGACTACGATACTCAGAATCACTCTCTCACCCTCATATCAGAACACCTTATATACTCATGAGGAGAAGAGTGTAGGATACTTTCCCATAGAAATATAAGGTGACATCATTAAAATATATTTTGCAACATGGCAGATATTCCTTTCTCAATTTAACAGGACAATGGGCATGGGAGACCTGGAAAAGAAAAGTCATCTGAATTATTTTTACCTCAGCAATGTGTGCTAAATAGTCCTTTTGTCCCCTCAAGCAGCTAGACACGGAAGCATACCACTCATTGACATGTTGCCCTAAGTAGTCCACGCACTTTACACATTATTAACCCAAGATGGGTGCAGATCACAAGTCAAGTTACCTTTACTAATCCCCCCCCCTTAAAACATCCCTTTTTCAACAACCTGAGGGGTTTTGAAGGGGTGGGGGGTGGGAGGTTAGGAAGCCAGGTGTGGGTATTAAGGAGGGCACGTATTGCATGGAGCAATGTGTGGTGTAAAAACAATGAATACTGTTACGCTGAAAAGAAATTTTTAAAAAAATGCAAAAAAAAAAACAACAACCAAAACTCATATTTCATAGTAAAAAAAAAATCCCTTTTTCACAAACAGAAGTGCTCTGCCTGTTCAATCTTCTCTTAGGAGTAAAGAATTTAAGAAATAATGTCACTCACAATTGTGGTAATGTAATTCTTGAGTCAGGAATTATAAATGTGACTTCTCCTCTGATGACTAAGGATTTTTTTAGTACTACACGGGAACTACATGGTTTGATACAGTTTTAATACAAAGCAACAGAAAAACCTGCCTCAACTCTCCACCCTTGGGAACAGGAAAATCGGTTGCTTAGTAGAAGCGGTTTTTAACAAAAGGTCAAATGAAATTGTTTTGGAGACTTTGGGAGACTTTAAATAGCTGCTTAAGACAGGATCCACTTATAGAGGTGAGTCCTTTATGCAGGTGTCTCCTTGCTCCTTCCATGTAAGTTAGGTAATGCCACATCCTCCTCCTTCGCCTTCCCTCTGCTTCCCTCCCCTTCGACCTATAAAACCATTCACACACAATGGCTTAAAAGAAAAAATGCAGGAGTTTATCAATTTAGTGAACATTTATATTTAAAAATATAAAATAATGGGGTTGCCTAGGTGGTTCCATTGGTTAAGCATCTGAATCTTGATTTCAGTTCGGGTCATAATCTCAGGGTCCTGCGATCAGGCCCCATGTAGGGCTCCATACTTGGTGGAGAGTCTGCTTGTCTCTCTCTCTCCCTGCCCCTCCTTCTCTCTGTCTCTCTTTCTCTGATGTGAATAAATAAATCTTTAAAAATACAAAATAATGGTTAGTGAATGAAAAAAAAAGACTATGCTTCACAGAGACAGCATTCATTCTTGTGTACTGCTATTGGGATCAGGCAAAAATCTAGCAGGTAGAAAAAGAAACATCTAATCAGTGTGAGATTGAAATTTGAAGTAAGGTGAAAGCTTAGTCCTAGGTGAAAACTCTGAATGTATTTTATAATTTTTCCTTTAAACTTCATGAAAAAATTTGGGATGCAATACCTCCAACAACCTTGCCGGGCAGGTAAGTGATGATTCTTTCTTCAAACATAATTTGCTTTAGTGGCTTACATTTTAAAAGGCAAGATATAGTAAAACTATGAGTGAAACTATCTGATCTGCAGGAAACTCTCTTAAGGCAGCGTAGTCTGACACAGGGTTAGCAGATTAAAAAAAAAAAAAATGAGCAGAGCACTTGACACATGGGGGAAAAAAGCTATCACAGAAAGTTTCCTGTTGATGGCACAAGGACCGGACTAATCAAGAGATGATACACAAAGAATGCCTTCTCTGGCTAAGAGTTTGAATGAAAGGTATTTATAGGCTCTTTCACTACGGAGTTTAAGTCCATGACTGTCTTGTGGAAGGAATAAACTCAGTATGGTATGAGACAAGAAGTCCTTTTAGGATAAAAAAACAAAAGGAGAATGAAACGATGGCATATATGAAAAAGAAAGCAAGGCATCTTGGATGCAAAGCACATGACCTCCATTTTTAGAGGACTCCCTTTTTACCTTCTTGCTTTTAGACTCAACAACATTGACAAAAACCACATACCATGACTAGCAGCATTTCACAAGCTCCAGTTTGGGCATCTTAATAAATGGGTCTATGATATGTCAGGGATTATACAATAATATACTGGGAGAGACTTTCCTCAGTTATGAACAGAAATAACAAACACACTCTGAGAGTCACAACCCTGCTTAAAAAGAGATAAAATGAATTGTCCCAAAGGATTAAAAAAATGCTTTTCATTTTCACCTTCATATTAACATTTCTTACCCAAGGGTGTAGTGAGGAATGTTTTTTGGAAATGATAGCAAGCGTTTTGAACTCTAATGATTCTTATAAAATTAAAGTCTTTTGTCAACCATGTTAAAGAGATTTTACTTTCCAATGGAGATACAGAGTGCAAAAGCACCATCTTGTGGCTGAAAAGAAAAAATATTTCAATGCAAGCCAATCGGAGAAAAAAATAACTTTTTTCACACATATATTTTATGAAATATTTGTCAAGTTTAATTTTAAGCACTTGGTAACTTTCTCTGGAACAGATGGCTAACTGACTTAATACAATTTAGAACTGAATATACCTTTAATACATTTGTATACAGATAAGATTCATGATTACAAATCCCAGTACCTAATAACCATATGAGACTTAAATACCGTAGGCAAATTTGAAACAAAAATCGAATTTAATTATAATAAACAAAAGCTTAGTCTTTGTAATTTATTAATAAAATTTTCCTATTGATCATTTTAAATTAGAAACACAGTTAGTAATTTGTCCAATAGGAAGTAGCAATTTTTTTCTCACAGAATTAGTACAAATAAAATCAATTTTTAAAAATATTAGCATTTGTATGTGACAAATTTCATTCACAGGGAAAAGAGAAGGATTGAGATAAGAATGATTTAAACAGCAGTAAATATCCTGACAGAATTTGGTAGACTATGGGTACATAACCACAGAATATTTTTCTCTTTTAACTATACTGAATATCATCTGTCTTCTTATACATTGCAATTTTATTACTATTTTTTCACTGTTCCCACTTTAGAGCTGAAATAACCAAAGTATGGGAAGGTCAACTAAGTTGCCCAGGTTCACAGCACCGAGAGAAATCAGAAGCAGAACTGAATCCAGAACTCGGGGCCCCTTCCTGATTTTCCAGTAGCTTCCAAACCTCATCCTCGGGTGTAGCTGGACTGGCGACTGGCTCCCCCAGGATTACCAAGGATGTGTTTCTAAACCCTAAGGAGATTTTGATTCCTAGATTGGCTCTGAAGTCCAAGAATCTATGTTTAAATAACTCCCTGTGGTTCTAGTAAAAGAAATCAGCATATTTGAGCTGAAAATAACAGGCACAATAATTAAACGAAGTCAAAACTGAACATCAGTGAATTCTCTTCATTTTAGCTATCAGTCTTAGACTGTCTTAATTCATAACTCCACTTCTTCAAAGTCTACTCCAAAGCATGTCTACTCTAAAATTTCTCCTGATGAACCCAACTACTCTTCTCAATTTCTCCTTCACTACACTAAAAGTAGCTAACTAAAGGTAACATCAACAACCATCATCTATGCAGCAGATATCATGAAAGATGTTCTAGGTATTTTGTCATGCTTATATAATAATAAAATATAAAATAATTTGTACTGTAAATTCCTTATAACCAACTGATTCTCACAGAATGCTTTCACTGATTTTTATCCATCTCTTTATCTATAGCCAACCTATGGTTGCAAGTGAGAAACAAGTGTAGTTCTGACATGAATGTAATTGATATTTTATTTAGGTCAATTAGTAAGATAAAAATGAAAAAAGGTGTATGTTGGGTTTCATTCATTCATCAGTGAGTAAGTAACTGTTTTGTTGAATTGGATAATTGTTTTCAAATAACAGAAGAACATATCCTCAGTTTTTTGTACTATTCACAATGTAGAAGGTACAAACAATGATATTCTTTTAGATTTAATCCACAATATTAACATTCACCATCATTTCTTATTTCTAAAAATCAACAAAATGATAAAATCTTACTTACATGGTTGTCAATTTATGTACAGCATATACTATTTTGTATTGTTTTCATCCTATAAGTATCATTGACATAAATAATTTTAAACACATATGTAATACTAAAATGTAGTACAATAATTAGGAAGTCTTGAGTTTTGAATATATGTTACCTTTGGGTTTAACATTATTTAATTAAAAGTTTATATAATTTAATTTTTTAATAATGACAATTGTAATAATTAGATTTCTAAATTCCTAAAAATTTAACAATTGGCTTTTGCAAGGCACTGTAAGTAGACTTCAGCACAGCTCTGATTATTAATGTAGGGAAACTGAGTAATCCAAGTGGCTGATTTATTCTGTCTTAAAATAAATTGCAGGTCATAATCCAAACCCAGATCTCTTCAGTTTCAGTTGGTACTCTTGCCCAATCTCTCAATTACCTGCCTACCCTGCTCATCTGTACAATAATAATGATATCTTGCTTATATATTGCTTTAAATATTTTTCAAGAATATGTGTGAAGTTTCACTCTTGTAATTTAAATTTTGTGTCTTTTTTCATCTAAAATCTCCTTTAACATCTGGGTTGTTTGTTTTTTAGCATAAGTAAATTCTCAATATTTTGTTACCTGACAAAAAGAAATTAAATTAACTTAAAAACAACTGATGTCTAACTTCAAGCCAACATTTAGAAATTAAAATTAACTTTTGGAATCCTGCTGAAATAATATTTTCTTTTGAGATGCATTCTAAGTCTAGAATTCTCTTTTGAAGTTATATATTAACTATTTTTTTAATGGGCCACAAGATTACGTACCTGGAACAAAAGTCACTTAAGAAAACAATATGACCTGTCATCACAAAATTCATCCCAGCAATAGAAGAGGGAAATGAATGATGAGAAACAAAAATTAAAACAAACAAAAAAGTGGTGTAAAAGAGAATTCAGTTTTTTTATCAACTGAAGAAAATTTAATTCATATTTTTCTAAAGTTCTTATAAATTTTAAAAATAAAATTTTCAGTGAAAAATCATTTAAGTCTTGAAAAGAAATAAAAATAAATTAATTAATTAAAAAATCATTTAAGGGACGCCTGGGTGGCTCAGTTGGTTAAGCAGCTGCCTTCGGCTCAGGTCATGATCCCAGCGTCCTGGGATCGAGTCCCACATCGGGCTCCTTGCTCAGCAGGGAGCCTGCTTCTCCCTCTGCCTCTGCCTGCCACTCTGTCTGCCTGTGCTCGCTCTTTCTCGCTGTTTCTCTCTGACAAATAAATAAATAAAATCTTAAAAAAATAAAAAAATAAAAATAAAAAAATAAAATAAAATAAAAAATCATTTAAGCCTTATTTATACAAACTTGCTTCTTCTTTTCTCACTTATTTGAAATGAAAAATAAAAACTTTCTGAATGGTAATGGTAAGTGTAAAATTTTATTTGCACTTTTAACTGGTTGTGGAAAGTTATCTTGGTAAATATATTGTAAATTTGAATTAAAAAAATAAGTATTTTGACAGCTACTTTGAAGGAAACTAACCAAGAATTATTCTTAAAAGTGTTTGATAGATAGCAAAAGGAACTAAATTACAACAAAATAAATCAGACTGAAAAAGAAAAATACCATATAAGTCCACTTATAAAGGACTTTTTTGGGGTTTTTTTGTTGTTTTTTCAAATAAATGAAATCTTTCAAAAATGAATAAACAAAGAGCATAATCAGAACTATAAATATGAAGAACAAACTTATGGTTGCCAGAGAGATGGGGGGTTGGACACAGTGGGTGAAGGGGAAAAGGAGATACAGTCTTCCAATTATGGAATGAGTAAGTCACAGGAATAAAAAGGAGAGCATAAGGAGCATAGTCAATGATATTGTAATGATGTAATGGAACAGATGGTAGCTATACTTGTGGTGAACATAGCACAATGTGTAAACTCGTCAAATTGCTAGGTTGTACACCTGAACTAATGCACATTGAGTGTCAACTATACTCAAATAAAAATAAATAAATATATTTTTAAAAAGGAATACTGAACAATAACTAAATATTAGAATGGGACTAAGGGTGACCCCAAATATTAGAAGATATGTGCTGTAAGTAATATTATATGAGAAACACTGAAAATTTCCCACCCACCACTTAAAAATATCCCTAGTCATCACCAGTCTACCATGGTTGCATAAATTCCCATATCATTCTTGTAGGTATTTCAAGAAATGGTACTTCCACATCCACTGAATTGTTGTCAGCCATTAACATCTCACAGAAATGACTTTATTACATTATATAGTCACTTGCAAGAAACTATTTAGAAAACTCAAGTTATGAAGTAATTGGAGTAAAGTTAGATTTGTAAAAAATTGCCAGCATTAATGAAAAACTGCAGTGAGGGGATATGGGAGACTCGTAAATTATGTGGTCCAAATATAAATGGGGCAACACTAAAATGATACCTTTTGTAGAAATTTTGTTCCCTCAGAAAAAAAACAGATAATAAAAGGAAAGAAGTTTAGCTCTTTCATGGTTTTCATTTTTCAATTTATGTAAAATGCTATTAGTTCTTAACTCAATTGCTTAAAAATATGATTATTCAGCTAGAGATTTGTATTTTTCTAAATTTTGTTTTGTTAAATCAATGCAATTTAGATTATGGATATTTAAAATGTTCTATGGTCAAGCACTAGAATAAAAATCAACAATTAATTTTAGTTTCAGTTTAGCTATTACCTGAACTTGATTTCAATGAATAAGGTCCTTAGTCCTCTGAATTTGTCCCTTTATCAACAAAATGAAGATTTTTTACTAAATAAACTCTATGATACTTTCCTATTCTTCTCTCCTACCTTTACAGATTATGATCAACAAATCTCAGGCAAAATTTCATTTCAATAATAAATACTTCAACAGGGACACCTGGGTGGCTCCGTTGGTTAAGCATCTGCCTTTATTTTTTTTTAAGATTTTATTTATTTATTTGACAGAGAGATCACAAGTAGGCAGAGAGGCAGGCAGAGAGAGAGGAGGAAGCAGGGCTCCCCGCTGAGCAGAGAGCCCAATGTGGGGCTCGATCCCAGGACCCTGAGATCATGACCTGAGCTGAAGGCAGAGGCCTTAATCCACTGAGCCACCCAGGCACCCCAAGCGTCTGCCTTTAGCTCAGGTCATGATTCCAGGATCTTGGAATTGAGTCCCGCATCAGAGTCCCTGCTCGGTGGGGAGCTTGCTTCTTCCTCTGCCTGCTGCTCCCCCTGCTCTTTCTCTCTCTCTCTCTCTCTCTAATAAATAAATAAAATCTTAAAAAAGTAAAATAAAATAAATAAAATAAAATTCAGCATATGCCTCTAAAAAACAAAGGGGTTTTTTTCCACACCTAAATGCAGTGCAGTTATCACAATAAAGTCTCAACCCTGCCTAATATCCAATTAACATTCAAATTTCCCCTATTGTTTCATAATTTATTGGTTTTAGTTGATTATTGCACAGAGTGCAAAAGCTATTAGGTCTTTCCTGAATTTATGTATCCCTCCACCCCCTTATTTTCTTTCTTTTTTCCTCCAATGTACTTACTTAAGAAGCAGAGTTTTCTCAGTAGAATTTTTCATACTCTGGTTTTTGCTGATGGGATCCCTTTGGTGTCATCCAGCAAGTCTCTCTGTCTCCTCTCCTATGAGCTGATAAAAGGTCTTGAGGTTTGATAAAAATAATGTTTAATATTTTGGCAAGATTACCTCACAAGTGATAATGTATACTTCTATTATGCATACTGTTTTGGCTGTTAAGATTAATCAGGCTGTTATCCTGAACCATCCATTTAAAAATTCCCACCAGCTTTTCACCTGTTTTAGGACTTATTGATGATTATTCCCTCCATATATATATATATATATATATATACTATTTTTTAAACTAGGGATAGTAAAAGAATGATATCCTGATTTTATCATTTTCCCACACTTATTAATTGGAACCCTTTCTTAAAGAAGAACCTCCCAACTTCATTTCTGGTCCAACATGTAATGAGCTTAGAAGTCAGCACTCCAAACTATCAACAAGTAAAAAAAAAAAAAAAAAAAAATTACAGACTGAAAATCAACAACTCTTCTTGGATTGGAAGGAAATGAGGTCACAGGGCTATCTTCAGTCCTTAAGATTGGAGAGACAGACAGATGGATACATAAAAACACTACTTATGAAAGCAGAAACCCACAAGAAGAAAACTCTGTGGGAACCAGTGTCAGGGTAGGGAAATCTACTGTAAAGGACAAATTACTGGAGGCTAAGCATGGACAACTCTGAGAGTTAAAAACTCCAAAAGGTCCAAGTCATGGCAAGGGGACGGGTAAGGACCACACTTTTCTGAGTTTTACCTCCAGCAGTTTTAGCAGATTCTCACAGCAAAAGATCAGAGAAAAAAAAAAAAAAATCCCCTCGTGCTCTAGCAAGAGAAGAGGAAAAGAACCATATTGAAACACATCAGAGTATTCCATTTTTGTTAACAAGCCTTGCCCTCAGGAGACACTGTCTTGGTAGAGGCTAAACTGCTGGGGTTTTACCAGAGCCTAACCAACCTGGGAGAATAGAAATACACAACTCCAGCCCACTCTCAGCCATTCTTTTTTACTAAGGGGTGGTGGGGAGAAGCACTGGTGACGTTCACAGTCCAAGTGCACAGCCTCACTAAAAGACCAAGACTTAATTATAAGACTACAAAACACTTCCCCTATTCCCAAACCACTACATTAGGACTATTTACCAGTTTTGTTTTTGTCGTTGTTATTGTTTTTCACCCAGTACATCATGTCCACCTTTCTACAACAACAACAACAACAAATCACAAGGCATACTTAAAGGCAAAAACCAAGCAAATAAAGCTAAGACCAAAAAAAAATAGAAGAGATTGCATCAAAAGCATCTGAACCAGAGTCAGACATGGAAAAATGCTGAAATTATAAGGTCGGGAATTTTTTCTTAAACTCATTAGTATGCTACAGGCTTTAATAAAATAAATAGACAACAGGCAAAAGCAAATGGATAATGTAAACAGAGAGATGGAATTTCTAAGAAAGAATAAAAAAGAAATGCTAGAAAAAATCCTCACTGTAACAGAAATGAAGAATGACTTTCATGGGCTCATTAGCCGGCTGGACACAGATGAGGAAAGAATTTCTGAGTTTCAGGGTATTGCAACAGAAACTTTAAAAAGTGAAAACAGGGAGGCTTGGGTGGCTAAGTGGGTTGAGTGTCTGCCTTTTGCTCAGGTCATGATCCCCAGGTCCTGGGATCAAGTCCTGCACCTGGCTCCTTGCTCAGTGGTGATTCTGCTTCTTCCTCTGCCTGACACTCTGCCTGCTTATGCTCTCTCTCTCTGACAAATGAATAAATAGAATCTTTAATAATAACGAATAATAGAGAATACTCTTTAAAAAAAATAAGAAGTGAAAACAAAGACAAATAAAGACAAAAAATAAATAATATCAAGAACTATTGGGCAGCTAATTAATCTAACAGATAAAAGTTAATTCAAAATAATAGCAACAATCGATTTGAATGTGTATGCTCACACATATATATACACATATATAAACATCTGCTTTTATACATGTACTCACATATGCTTAAATATACTGTGTATAAATGAAATAAATGACAGCAATGATATAAGAGATGGGTGGGAGGAATTAGGAATATTTTTTTATAAGGTTCTTTCACTACCCATGAAGCAGTACAGTGTTATTTGAAACTGGACTTGGATTAGTTGTAAATATATTTTGTAAACTATAGTCCAACCACTAAAAAATGTGGGAGGAAAAGGAGTATTACTTACATGCTTAAGAAAGGACAGAAAATGGAATCATATAACATGCTCGGTTAAAACCACAAAAGACAGGAAAAAAGTAGGAGGCAAAAATAGCAACAAAGAACAAGGGCAAAATAGAAAACTAACAAGTATATTAGACATTAATCCAACTATATCAATAATCACTTTAATACCAATGGTATAAATACACCAATTAAAAAAACAGTTTGTCAGAATGCGCCAAAAACAAAATTCAACTGGGGTGCCTGGGTGGCAGAGTCAGTTAAGCATCTGACTCTTGGTTTCAGCTCAGGGCATGACTTCATGGTCATGATCTCAAGGTCATGAGATCAAGCCTCATGTTGAACTCCACACTCAGCTTAGAGTCTGCTTAAGATTCTCTCCCCATCTCCCTCACCCCTTCCCCCATTCTCTCTAATATAAATAAATAAATATATTTTTTAAAAAACAGGATTCAACACTATGTAGTCTATAAGAAACCCACTTTAGGGGCACCTGGGTGGCTCAGTGGGTTAAACCTCTGCCTTCGGCTCAGGTCATGATCTCAGGGTCCTGGGATCAAGCCCCACATCAGGCTCCCTTCCCAGGGATCCTGCTTCACCCTCTCTCTTTCTCTGTCTACTTGTGATCTCTCTCTGTCAAATAAATAAAATCTTTAAAAAAAAAGAAAGAAAGAAAGAAACCCACTTTAAATATAAACAAATGTAAATTAAAAATTAAGGGATAAAGAAATACCATTAACCTAATCAAAAGAAAATGGGATTAACTATATGTATTCCAAACAGAGCAGATTTCAGAGCAAGGAGAGTTATCAGAGATAAAGAGGGACAATACATAATGACAAAGGGGTCAATACTCTAAGATGACAATTCTTGATGTGCATGCACCTAACTACACAGCATTAAAATATGTGAGACAAAAACTGATAATAGATAAAAGAAGAAATAGATTAATCTATTATCATATTTAAAAACTGTAACAGCCTTGTATCAGAAATGGACAGATCCAGCAGGTAGAAATTCAGTAAGACATAGTTGAATCCAACAATATCATCAAGCAACTGAATATAATTGACATATATAGGCTACTTTGTCCAGCAATTCAAATTATTCTTCTTAAGGTCACATAGAATATCTACCAAGATAGAACACATTCTGGGCCAGAAGACACACCTTAACAAATTTAAAAAATAAAAATTATGGGACGCCTGGGTGGCTCAGTTGGTTGGACGACTGCCTTCGGCTCAGGTCATGATCCTGGAGACCCGGGATCGAGTCCCGCATCAGGCTCCCAGCTCCACGGGGAGTCTGCTTCTCCCTCTGACCTTCTCCTCGCTCATGCTCTCTCACTGCCTCTCTCTCAAATAAATAAATAAAATCTTTAAAAAAAAAATTAAAAAAAAATTAAAAAATAAAAATAAAAATTATACAATGTCTGTTCTCTGACCACAATGGAATTAAATTAGAAATTAATAAACAGAAAAACAGCTGGTAAGTCCCCAAATATTTGCTGATTAAATAATACACATTTAAATAATACAAAATTAAAAGAACTCTCAAGATAAATTTTAAAATATTTTGAATTAAATGAAAATGAAAATATAACCTATCAAAATTTGTAGGTTGCAAAAAAAGGAGTACTTACTTAGAGGGAAATTTTTTAGCATTGAATGCATTTATGAGAAAAGAAGGTCTAAAATCAGTAATCTAGGATTCTACCTGAGGAAACTAGAAAAAGAAGGGCAGATTAAGTTCAAAGTAAGCAGGAGGAAAGAAGAAAGGAAGGAAGGAAGGTAGGAAGGAAGGAAGGAAGGAAGGGATGAAGGAAGGAAGGAAAAGAGAGGAAGGAAGGAAAGAAAGGGAGGGAGGGAAGGAAGGAAGGAAGCAAGCAAGCAAGCAAGGGAGAAAGGAAGGGAGGAAGGGAGAAAGGAAGAAAGAAAGAACTAAAATTAGAGAAACTTAATGAAGTTGAAAGCAGAAATCAATAGAGAAAAATCAACAAAGCAAAAATCTGGTGCTTTCAAAAAACTGATAAAATTGGTATACCTCTAACGAGGTTACCTAAGAAAAAAAGAGAGATGACACAAATTAGTAACATCAGAAAGAAAGAGGGCACATCAGCAAAAATCATATGGTCACTAAAAGGATAATAAGGAATGCTATTAACATCTGTATGCCCAGAAATTTGTAACCTAGTCAAAATGAACAATTCCTTGAAAGACAAAATCTGTCAAAGCTCACACAGGAAGAAATAGGTATCTGCCAATCTAGATCTACTAAAGAAATTGAATCAATAATTAATAGCCTTCCAAAACAGAAAGCACCAGGGAGGCCAGGATTACCTTAATACCAAACTCAGACAAAGATATTACAAAAAAAAAAAAAAAAAGTACAGTCCAATATCTCTTATAAACACTGATGCAATAGTCCTCAACAAAATATTGGCAAATAAATCCAATAATGTCTAAAAAGAATTATATACGACAACCAAATGAGATTTATTCTAGGTATACAAGACTGGCTCAACATTTTAAAATCAATTAATGGGGGTGCCTGGGTGGCTCAGTGGGTTAAAGCCTCTGCTTTCGGCTCAGGTCATGATCCCAGGGTCCTGGGATCAAGCCCCATATCGGGCTCTCTGCTCCGTGGAGAGCCTGCTTCCTCCGCTTTCTCCCTGCCTGCCTCTCTTGCCTACTTGTAATCTCTGTCTGTCAAATAAATAAATAAAATCTTAAAAAAAATAAAATCAATTAATGTATTCACATCTATAGGCTAAAGAAGAAAAACTACATGGCCATATCAGTAGAAGTAGAAAATGCATTTCACAAAATCCAACATTCATTCATGATAAAAATTCACCAAACGAGGAATAAAAGAGAACTTCCTCAACTTGATAAAGAACATCTATTAAAAAAAAAAAAAAAAAACACCTACAGCTAACAACATATCAATGGTGAGAAACTTGAAACTTTTTAAGTAATTACTTTTCAACATCATACTGGAAGTCCTAGCCAATGTAATAAGACAATAAAATAAAATAAAATATTTAGAGATTGGGAATAAATAAATCAAACTCTTTTTGCTTACAGATCACATAATTGTCCATGTAGAAACTCTCAAAGAATTGATGAAAAAGTCCTAGAACTAATAAGGAATAATAGCAAGATGTCAGGACACGAGGTTAACATACAAAACTCAATCCCTTTCCCACATACCAGCAACGAACAATTGGAATTTGAAATTAAAAACACATTACCACTTACATTAACAGTCCTTATTATGCCATTCCAAAAAATATATAGAAAGAAGATCTATATAAAGAAAACTATGAAACTGTGATGAAAGCTTTCAAAGGATAACTAAATAAATAACCAAGATAGCAAGATACTGGTGAAACAACAGAGGAATAACAGATCAATAGAACAGAAGGGAGAGCCCAGAAATAGACCCACATGAATATAGCCAACATCACTTTGACAAATGAGTAAAGTCAATACAATGAAGCAAAGATAATTTTTGCAACAAATGGTGCTAGAACAACTGGACATCTATATGCCCCCCCAAAAAATCTAAACACAAACCTTACACCCTTAACAATAATTAACCCCAAATGGATCATAGCTCTAAATGTAAAATGCAAAACTATAAAACTACCAGAAAATAACGTACGAAAAAACCTAAATGGCCTTGAATATGGCAGTGAGGTTTCAAATACAACAAACACCAAAAGAACAATCCATGAAAGAAATAATTGATAACCTGGACTTAATTAAGAACTTCTGCTCTATAAAAGACAATGTCAAGAGAATGAGAAAACAACCCACAGATTGGGAGAAAATATTTGCAAAATACACATCTGAGAAGAAACTGTTATCCAAAATATACAAAGAACTTTTAAAACTCAACAATAAGAAAATGAAAAACCCAAATTAAAAATGGGAAGAGACATGAACAAATACCTCACCAGCGATGCCAAGTAAGTATGTGGAAATATACTCAACATCATATGTCATTAGGAAATACAAATTAAAATGACAGTGAGATACAAAAACACACCTATTAGAAAGGCCAAAATCCAGAACATAACAACACCAGATGCTGGAGAGGATATTCAACACCAGCTCTCATTTATTGCTGCTCAGAATGCAAAAATGATAGGTGCTTTGGGGGACAGTTTGGTAGTTTCTTATAAAACTAAACATACTCCTACCATATGATCCCACAATCATGATTCTTGACATCCAAAATAGCTAAAAATTTGTGTCCACACAAAAACCTGCACACAGATGTTTATAAGCAGCTTTATTCATGAATGCTAAAACTTGGAAGCAGCCAGGATATTCTTCAGTAGATGAATAAATAAATATAATATATCCGGACAATGGAATTTTATTCATTATTAAAAGGAAATGAACTCTTAAGCCATGAAAAGACATGGAGGAACCTTACATTCATATTATTAAATGAAAGAAGCCAATCTTCAGATATTCTATGATTCCAACTATATGATATTCTGGAAAAGACAAAACTACAGGGACAGTAAAAAAAAAAAAAAAATCAAGTAGTTGCCAGGAGTTAAGGGGGAGGGAGAAATGATTACACAGAAAACAGGATTTTTTAGGGCAACAAAAACTATTCTGTATGATACAACAATGTTGGGTATATATCATTATAATATTGTCAAAACCCATAGACTGTACCATACCAAGAGTGAACCTTCATGTAAACTGTGAACTTCAGGTGAAGATACATCAATGTATGTTCATCAGTTGAAATAAATGTACTACCATGATGGGGAATACTGATAGTGGGGGAAGATATGTAGGGTGATAGGAGTGGAGGGTGGTAATGAAAATTCTCTGTACTTTCTGCTCAGTTTTGCTGTCAACCTAAAACTGTTTTAAAAAACAAAGTTTATTAATTTGTAAAAAGTTACATACAAAGGAAAAAGCAAAGAAAACTTCCCTTCATCAAATGTTCAGTTGCCCTGAGATAGAATTCATGCAAAAAGTCAAGATATCAAGATGGCACAAGAAATGAACAGACATTTCTCCAGAGAAAACATACATACACATGGCCAACAGACAAATGAAAAAATGTAAAATGTTCAGCATCACTCGGTATCGGGGAAATACAGATCAAAACCACAATGAGATACTACATCACACCAGTCAGAATTGCTAAAATTAACAAGTCGGGAAACAACAAATGTTGGTGAGAATGTGGAGAAAGGAAGGGGAACCCTCTGACACTGTCAATGGGAATGTAAGCTAATACAGCCGCCCAACATAACAGTATGGAGGTTCCTCAAGAAGTTGCAAATAGAACTACCCTATGACCCAGAAATTGCACTACTAGGGATTTACCCCAAAGATACAAATGTAGTGATCTGAAGGGGCACCTGCATTCCAATGGTTTTAGCAACAATGTTCACAATAGCCAAATTATGTAAAGAGCTGAGAAGTCCATCAATGGATGAATGGATAAAGATCTGATATACATATACATCACATCTCCTTCGTATACACACACACACACACACACACACACACACACATACACACTAGAATACTATGGCCATCAGAAAGAATGAAATCTTACCATTTACATCAACATGGATGGAACTGGAGGGTATTAGGCTTAGCAAAATAAGTCAGAGAAACATAATTATCATATGATTTCACACATAGGAGAAATAAAAAACAGTGCAGAAGATCACAGAGTAAGGGAGGGGAAAATGGAATGGGAAGAAATCAGAGTGGTAGACAAACCATTAACTATGGGAAAGAAACTGAGGGTTGCTGGAGAGGCAGTGGGTGAGGGGATGGGGTAACTGGGTGAGGAGCATAAAGAGGGAACATGATGTGATGGGCACTGGGTCTTATATACAACTGAGGAACTAGTGAACTGTGAACTGTATACCTGAAATTAATGATCTACGTAAGGGTTAATTGAATTTAACCTAAAGAAGAAGAAGAAGCAGAAGCAGAAGGAGGAGGAGGAGGAGGAGGAGGAGGAGGAGGAGGAGGAGGAGAAGGAGGTCAAGATAAACAAACATGTGTTCTTTTCCATTATTTACCAGTTAGAATAATGAGATATCCCCCCACATTTTCCAAAGGTTTACTGATTTTTAAATACTAACTTAAAAAAACAGGAGCAAGAATAGATAGTAGATGTAGTTCCATGTCCTTACTTTGCAACCAGGCACATAAAACTTTTTAAAACTCATAATCATCTTCTTACAATTATAGTTTTAGAACAACTTGTTATATGTATGCAAAGCAGTTGAGAGAAGGGTACAGTGAGATAGAATATGTTAGGAGTCAAAACACCTACATTCAAAATGCTACCTGGTCAGATAACCCTGAGATTGTGTTTTAACCTCTCTTCACTTCTTCCACATGTAAGTGGCACAATAATACGTACTTTATTATGATAAAGACAAACACAATGCATCTAAAATATTGGTGCTTGACAACATAAGACTTCCATTTATGATACAAAATCATGGGACAATCTACTTCATTTTTCCTACCTCTGGAAAAAACAACTTTTGGAACAACCTAATAGGAAGTTGTCTAAATAACTGTTGATAATCAAGATAACAGTAGCAAACCTCTCTACACTGTTGTGATGACACAGAAATATCCTCTGGACATTGCCAAACATCCTGAGGTGGGGGAGTAGGGCAAAGTCACTCCTGCCATAAAGTAATAGTGACTTTCAAAAGGTAAAAGGTGAAATTCTCTTGACCTTCTTTTCGAAAAAATGCCCTCATATTTGAAGGTACTGCCCACTGTCTTTATGGTCCTTTGAAACTTCCCCTAGTTTTCAATTATCTGAAAATGTAAGTAGTAAAAGCCTAAGTATTAAGTTCATTTGAACCTTTATAATCACATTTACATATCCCATTTTTCTACTGTTAGCAATTTGTTAGAGTTGTAACAATACTATGAATACTAAATATGTTCAGACCTAATTCTTTCTCTAAATATTGAATATAATCATTAAAAATAAGATTGTAATGCAAAATATTTCAAATAATCACTTTAAGTAGCAAATCTAAAATTTACATTCTATATTTTGACATTTTTTAGGGGCTAGATTGAAGATTGCAAAAATCAATCAGTTTCCCATAAGACATCAGCAAACATGCAAAGTCTTCAAGCAAAGACCTTCTAGGAACCCGAAAAATAACACATCTTCTTTTAGTTTAGACTCCTCTACAAGACTCCATAAAGTCCTCTACCTTTGTCACCTTATATACCAGGAATGACAACCTTGGTCAAAAAAAAGTTATTTTGACTAAACTTGCAGCAAGCTGTTCACCAGAATTTCTAACAAATAAGCCCTTCAGTTCACTTGCTAAAGTCATAATCAACAAGGAGCCAAAATAAAAGTGCTGTTAATCTACTAGGTTCTTTAATCACTGAATAAAATAAAGATTGGGTCACTGATCTGACAAAGTGTTCACCAATTGTTTAAAATGGGACATATAACAAAAAGCAAAAATATGTTTTTCTAAAAGTCAATTTCTAATATCATGTTATGTGGTTATACATTTTAATGTTCAAGTCGAAGATAAATTTATAAGCTGTTGTTCATGGCTTTATCATAAAAGAAAATTATTTCTAGTAGGAAAAAGCACACATTTAAGTTAGCATTTCCCATAATTCAGTTTGTAGTATTTACATAATATAAATCCATCCTCATAGACCAACTATAATGAGGCATCGAAGCAACCTAATAGGTTTAATAGATTTATTAGATTTAAGAAAGTTAGGGAGAAGGAAGAAAAGAAATTGAAAGAAATGGATTTAAAATGCACTTTGGTTCATTTTCTAGTGACCACACCCCCCAAAATGACTATACATAAGAAGGAAGAAAAAAATGTAAGTTCTACCATAAATTTTCTTTCTGATCTTTGCAGGAAGTGTTTAGATATTTACAAACATTTCCTATTGAAAAGATAAGCCTTTTAAGCAAGAAAATTCTTGAAAAGAATTGTCCTGCTTTAGATATCACTGCTAATAATACTGTTAATAAAAATAGTAATTACAAATAGACACCACTAATTTGAGCAGCTACCATATGCTTTGTATAATCTTCACAACCACTAATGAAAATGGGATTGTTATCTCTGTCTATAGATAAGAAAAATGAGACCCATATTAAGCAAGTAACTTTTTCAAAGTCACATAGTCAGTATGCTCAAATTATATTCTTTTCATGATTCATGTTGTGTGTGTGTGTGTGTGTGTGTGTGTGTGTTCCATCTGAGAAATCTCTGCCAAACATGAGGTAGAAAGATTTTTCTATGTTTTCTTATGGAAATTATTTTAGCTTTAGATCTTACATTTTAGATCAAAAATGCATTTTTTTTTTTTTTTTGGAGAGAAGAGAGAGAGAGAAACTGTGAAATGGGGATGGAGGAGGGAGAGAGAGGGAGAGAGAGAATTTCAAACAGGTTCCACACCCAGCATGGAGCCTGACCTGGGACTCAAATCTCACAACACTGGGGTCATGACTGGAGCTGAAATCAAGAGTTGGATGCTTAACTGACTGAGCCACCCAGGCTCCCTGCACCATTTTTTTTAATATGATCTAAGATAGGTGTTGAATTTCATTATTTTGCATTCAGATCTGAAGTTTTACAATTTCACATGTTAAAAGGACTATTCATTCCCATTAACTTACCTTGGCACTTTTATCAAAATCCAATTGACCATATATGTGTGGGCCTACTTAGAGATTCAATTCTGTTCCCTTATTTAATTTGTCTATCCTTAAATTAATATTACACCGTTTCATTTAGTGTAACTTAATGTAAGTTTTGAAATCAAGTAGTGTGAATCCTCCAAATTTGGGAATATTTAAAAAAATTTTTTTTAATTTATTTATTTGTCAGAGAGAGGGAGAGAGAGAGAGAGCGAGCACAGGCAGACAGAGTGGCAGGCAGAGGCAGAGGGAGAAGCAGCCTCCCCGCCGAGCAAGGAGCCCGATGTGGGACTCGATCCCAGGACGCTGGGATCATGACCTGAGCCGAAGGCAGCCGCTTAACCAACTGAGCCACCCAGGCGTCCCAAATTTGGGAATATTTTAAATTGTTCAGGGTAATCTAAGTCTTTTTAATTTCCATATAAATTCTAAAATCAATTTCTACAAAAAAAAATCAAAGCCACTATGAGATATCACCTTATACCTGTCAGAACGGCTAAAATTAACAAGACAGGGAACAACAAAAGTTGACGAGGATGTAGTGAAAGGGGAACCCTCTTACACTGTTGGTGGGAATGCAGGCTGGTACAGCCATTCTGGAAAATAGTATGGAGATTCCTCAGGACATTAAAAATAGAACTACCTAATGACCCAGAAATTGCACTGTTGGATATTTACCCCAAAGATACAGATGTAGGAAAAAGAAGGGACACTTGCACTCCAATGTTCACAACAGCAATGTCCACAATAGCCAAACTGTGGGAAGAGCCAAGATGTCCTTCAACAGATGAATGGATAAAGAAGATATGGTTCATATATACAATAGAATACTACTCAGCCATAAGATAGGATGCATATCTATCATTTACATTGACATGGATTGAACTGGAAGGTATTATGCTAAGTAAAATAAGTCAATCACATAGTTTCATTCATATGTGGAACATAAGGAAGAGTGCAGAGGACAACAGGGAAGGGAGGGAAAACTGAATGGGAAGAAATCTTTGAGGGAGAAAAACCATATGAGGCTCTTGACTCCAGGAAACAAACTGAGGGCTGCAGAAAAGGAGGTGGACAAGGAGATGGGTTAACTGGGTGATGGGAATTAAAAAGGGTACAAGGTATGAGGAGCACTAGGTGTTATAGTCAACTAATGAATCACCGAACGTTATATCAAAAACTAATGATGTACTATACCTTGCTTAACTGAATTTAAATTTTTTAAAAATGGGGAAAAAATGCCTTCTGGGGTTCTGATGAGAATTGACATTTTTATCAAAATTGAGTCTTCTGATCCATAAACTCAGTTTTGCTTTCTAATTATTTGCCTTTATTAATTTATTTCAATAATGTATAGTTTTTCACTGTAATGGTCTTGCATATATATTTAAAAATTTTATTCCTAAGTATTTGATGTATTTTATGCTACATAGATAGTATTTTTTAACTTCAATTTCCAGTTGTTTGTTGCTTGTATATAAAAATACAATTAATTCTCATATACTGACTTTGTATCCTTTTCCATATTCATTAACATAATGTTATGACCATTTCCTTTTTTAAGAAAGGAATCTTCCTATTTTTAACAAAATAAAGGACATCAATTGCTGTTTAAATTATTCAACCACTGTGATGGTAAATAGGCTAAACCTTGCAGTCCTGGTTTAAGTCCAAGTTGGTAATTACGTTCTATATTTTTTCGTGTTTCTAGATTTGAACTTACTAATGTTTTGTTGATTATTTTTCCATCTATAATTATGAGATATTTTGGTCTGTAGTTTCTTATCTTGTTGTGTCTTTCTAAAATTTTTGTATCAAGATAAAAGAGTAATATTGACTTCATAAAATGAGTTTGGAAGACTATCCTCTTAATTTCAGGAAGAATTTGTAAAATGTTGTTATGATTTCTTCATTAAATGTTTAAAGAATTTACCAGTGAAGTCAAGTAGTCTTGGAAGTTTCTTTGTTAAAAGATTTTTAACTACAAGTACTACAAATTCAGTGTTTTAAATAAATACAGAACTATTCAGATTATATATTCCTTCTTGCATGACATTTGGCAGATTCTATTTCCTAAGAATTTTTTCCCTATAAGTTGTCAGATTTATAACCATAAAATTGTTCATTATATTTCCTTACTATGTTTTTTAAATATCATTGTAAGGTCTGTAGTAATGTTAGCTTTTCTCATTCCTGATATCTGCAATTTCTACATCCTCTTCTTTTTCCTTAGTCTGGCTAAATACTTATTCATTTTTTTAATCTTTTCAAAGAACCAACTTTTGGTTTCATTTCCATTATTAGCTTTGGTTTTTTTTCTATTTTATTGATTTTGTTCTTATCTTTTTTATTTCCTTCCTTCCTTCCTTTATGTTTAAATTTTCTTTTGTTCTTATGGAGTCTTAAGTGGAAGATTAGCTTACTGGAGTTAGCCCCTTCTTTCCTTTTCTCTCTCCTTTTTTTTTTTTTAAACCAGCTTTATTGAGATGTAATTGACATTGACATTGTTTAACTTTAAGGCATACTGTGTGATGTTTTGATACATGTATATTATGAAATACCACAATAAGGTTCATTAACACATCCTTAACCTCACATAATTAACATTTTGTTATTTTATTATTATGAGAACATTAAAGCACTACTCTTAGCAACTTTCAAATATATAACACAGTATTGTTAACTATAGTCACCATATTGTACATTATATTCCCAGAAATATCCTTTGCATCCTTTGGCCAAAATTTCCTTATTACTCCCACTCTTCATTTTCTTTGTTTGGCCACCGATCAATGGATACTAGGTTATTTCCTTGTCTTGGTTGTTATAAATAATGTCACAATAAACATGGTTATACAGATATCTTTTCAAAATAGTGATTTCATCTTCCTTAGCTATATTCTCAGAAATGTGGTTGCTGGATCATATGGTCATTTGGTTTTTAATTTTGGGGGGAAACACAATACTCTTTTTCACACTGGGTATACTGATTAACATTTCTACCAACAGTGCACATGGGTTTCCTTTTCTCCACATCCTTGCCAGCATGTGTTATTTCTTGTCTTTTTGATAATAGCCATTCTAATAGATGTGAGATGGTATCTTATTGTAGTTTTGATGTACATATTTCTGATGGTTAATGATGTTAAGTATCTTTTCATGTATAAATTGGCCATTTTTATGTCTTCTTTGGAAAAAAATGTCTGCTTAGTTCTGTTTTTTAATCAGATTGTTTGGGTTTTCTGCTATTGAGTTGAGTTGAGTTGTATAGATTCTTTATATATTTTAGATATTAGTTCCTTATCAAAAATATAGTTTGCAAATATTTCTTTCATTCTGTATTTTGACTTTTCATTTTGTTGATTGTTTCCTTTGTTGTGCAGAAGATTTTTAGTTTGAAGTAGTTTGAATTGTTAATTTTTGGTTTTGTTGCTTGTGCTTTTGGTGTCATATACCCCCAAAAGTTGTCTTTTTTTTTCTTTTGTAATAAAACCACTTGACTCTATACATTTGGAATTCAGCAGCTCTTTGGTTGAATCCCCCCAAATTTAATATGTTGTATTTTTATTATCATTCAGTTCAAGATATTTTCTAATATACCTGTTATTTATATTTGACCTATGGGATTATTTGGAAGTGCATTGTTAAATTTCCAAATATTTAGGGGTTTTCCAAGTATCTTTCTGATATTAAATTCTAATTTGATTTATTTTGGTCTAAACATCATAAATTACATGGTTTCATTTCTTTATCATTTTTGGCATTTTGAATGACCCAGAAAAAATGTTTTTAATTACTGCTCCATATGCATTTAAAAAGGATGTATATTTTGTTACTGTTTGCTGAAATAGTCTATAAATGTCAGCATGATAAAGATGGTTAATATCATTGCCCACATCTTCCTACTGATTTTTTTTTTTGGTCTATGTCTTTATGAGGAGAGAAATATTGAAATCTCCAACTATAACTGTGGATATCTCTTTATTCATTCAGTTCTATCGGGGTTTTTTTCTCAAACATTTTGGAGGTCTAGTTTTGAAAAATGCATATTTAAAATTATTGAAATTCCTGGATTAAAAAATTCCTTTATTTTGTTGTTGTTGTTGTTGTTGTTGTTCAAAAATTGAAGCAAGCTTATTTTCTGCTGTTCAATTTACAAACATTTTTGTCAATCAGTAACCTTGGGCAAATGCTTCAAATTTTTTTTTGTAGTTAAGATATTCTCTTTTTTTTTTCATTTTATTTTATTTTATTTCTTTTCAGTGTTCCAAAATTCATTGTTTATGTACCACATCCAGTGCTCCATGCAATACATGCCCTCCATAATACCCACCACCAGGCTCACCCATCCCCCCCACCTCCCTCCCCTCCAAAACTCTCAGTTTGTTTGAGTCCACAGTCCCTCATGGTTTGTCTTCCCCTCCAATTTTCCCCGTCACTTCTCTCCACCTCCCAATGTCCTCCGTGTTATTCCTTATGCTCCACAAGTAAGTGAAACCATATGATAATTGACTCTCTCTGCTTGACTTATTTCACTCAGCATAATCTCTTCCAGTCCCGTCCATGTTGATATAAAATATACTCCTTTAGCATTATGTAATGTCCCTTTATATCTCTTGTAATGTTTCTTATTCTGAAGTCTACTCTGTCTAATGCTAATATACCTGCTTCACCTTTATTTGATTAGTGTTTATATATCTTTTTCCATCATTTAACTTTGAATCTATCTATATCTTTATATGTAAAGTAAGTTTTTTGTAGACAGACCATAGGTGAATCTTGCTTTTGTTAATCCAGTTTAATAATATCTAGATTGCCTTTGTTTGTTTATTTATTTATTCATTCATTCATTCATTCATTACTTTTTTTTTTTTTTTTTGAGAGAGAGTAAGGGGAAGAGGGAGGGAATCTTAAGCAGCCTCTACGCTTAGCATGGAGCCCAATGCAGAACTTGATCTCATGACCCGGAGATCATGACCTGAGCTGAAATCAAGAGTCAGACTGAGCCATCCAGGTGTCTCAATAATATTAGCTTTCAAATAGTGTGTTTGCACCATTTACATTTAATAGAATGATCAATAGGGTTGTATTTAAATCTACCTTTTTCCTTATTTGCAAAGACTTATTTATTTATTTTAGAAAGAGAGAGTAAATTGTGGGAGAAGGGCTAAGAGAGAGGGAGAGAGAATCTCAAGAAGATTCCATGCTGAGCACCAAGCCTAGTGCTGGGCTCAATCCAAGGACCTAGATCACAATCTGAAACTAAGTGTCTGACACTTAACTGACTGTGCCACTCAGGTGCCCCAAAGCTACCTTTTTACTATTTGCTTTCTGAATGTGCCAAATATTCTTTGGTCTTTTTCTTTTATTCTCCTGCCTTCCTTTAGATTAAATGAGTTTTCTGACTTAATTTTACTCCATCATTGGCCTATTAATTATAGCTTTTTGTTTTCCTTTTTAATGTTTTCTCTAGGATTTACACTTTACATCTTCAACTTCTCACCACACATTTTCCAAAAATATATAATTTCAATATGTTTTAAGAACCATGCAATATTATCTTCTTCCACTAATTCATTGTTATTATTTTCATATTTTTTACCCTTATGTTATAAATACCACAATATATGGTGTTATTATTCTTGTTTTATACACTCAATTATCTTTTTTTTAATTTTTTATTTTTTATAAACATATAAAGTATTTTTATCCCCAGGGGTACATGTCTGTGAATCACCAGGTTTACACACTTCACAGCACTAACCATAGCACATACCCTCCCCAATGTCCATTAACCCACCCCCCTTTCCCAACCCCCCTCCCCCCAGCAACCCTCAGTTTCTTTTGTGAGATTAAGAGTCACTTATGGTTTGTCTCCCTCCCAATCCCATCTTGTTTCTTTTCTTCTTTTTCCTACCCCCCTAACCCCCCATGTTGCATCTCTACTTCCTCATATCAGGGAGATCATATGATAGTTGTCTTTCACTGATTGACTTATTTCACTAAGCATGATACCCTCTAGTTCCATCCACATCGTTGCAAATGGCAAGATTTCATTTCTTTTGATGGCTGTATATTACACTCAATTATCTTTTTAAAGTGTTTTAAAAACAGAAAAAAAGGTGTTTTAACATCTTTTCATGTGTCTTGTTCAACATCACTCATCATCGGGGAAATACAAATCAAAGTCACAATGATATACTATTTCACACATGTCAGAACATGTAAAATTAACAACACAAGAAACAATAGATGTTGGCGAGGATATAGAGAAAAGGGAACCCTCTTGCACTATTGGTGGGAATGAAAACTGATGCATCCACCCCAAAATAGTATGGGGTTTCCTTAAAAAAGTTAAAAATAAAACTACCCTACAACCCAGCTGTTACACTATTAGGTATAGAACCAAAGTATACAAAGATGCTGATTCAAGGAGGTTTATTCACCCTGATGTGTATAGCAGCATTATCAACAATGGCCAAACTGTGGAAAGAGCTCAAATGTCCATCCATTGATGAATGGATAAAGAAGATGTAGTATATGTATATAATGGGATATTACTCAGCCTTCAAAAAGAATGAATCTTGTCATGTACAATGACGTGGATGAAGCTAGAGCTTTGTATTATGCTAAGCAAAATAAGTCAGTCAGAGAAGGACAAATACCATATGATTTCAGTCATATGTGGAATTCAAGAAAGAAAACAGATGAACATATGGGAGGGGAGAAATAAAGAAAAAAGAAAGAGGGAAACAAACCATAAGAGACTCTTAAAGATAGAGAATAAACTAAGGATTGATAGAGGGAGGTAGATGGGGGATGAGCTAGATGTGTTATGGGCATTAAGGAGGGCAATTGTTATGATGAGCACTGGGTATTATATGTAAGTGATGAGTCACTGACTTGTACTCCTGAAACCAATATTGTATGTATGCTAGCTAATAAGAATTTAAATAAAAATTTGAAAAGAAAAAAAAAGGAAGGTCAATTTGCTTTACTCAGTCTACAGATTCAAGGATTAATCTCATTCAGAAACCATCCTCACAGACATACCTAATAATGATTTTAATAATAATAAAACTCAATAATAATACATAATGTTTAACCAAATATCTGAGCATCTCATGGCCCAGTTAAATTGACACATAAAATTAACCATTGCACAACTGTTTTCTTCTTATGAGATTTTATGACTTCCTCCTCATTTTGCTGTGCTCTATCAGAGGCAAATCTTTTGTAGACCTTCTCTCTTTAGAGAGGCTTATCATTCTTTGAAATTCAGTGATCCTAGTTTCTTTGCAACTTCAGTTCTCTGATGAGGGCAAATAAATTATGACTTTATAGTTGATCTCATATTTTTGTTGTTAGATTAGGAGTAATCTATATCCAAAGTAGAGGCAGCTTTCCCCAGTATTCCCAACATTCAGACTAAAAAGTTTTTGAACCAAGACATGTTTATTAAACACCTGTCAGTTTTGGTTGTTTGTTTGTTTGTTTGTTTTACAATAACTGGAAAGACAAATAATAATGCAATGTCTCTACTCTTAAGGCTTTACAAATCTAATGCATGAAAATGATGGGTTTGCAACACTAATTCTAATAGTTCAGCAAGAATAATTAAATAATTCTTTAAGCTAAGAAGCCAGAACTTTTAATCTACAAAAATAGCTTTGCTGACTCAAATTTTGCATAGAGCCAGTCCTATGTTGCTCAATATCAAAATAATACTAACATGGTTTATGGTATACTTTTGTCTCTAGATTTTTCACATGTAGAATATTTATAATAGCTTTGTCTTATGTTTGTCATCATTTGTAAGAATAAAATTAAGCTTCCTTATTTTTTAGATAATCATTCTAAGCTCCCTAAATTTTATTCCAAAATTTTAATAAGCTAACATCATGCTTAACATTTTCTTGTCCTTTATGAAATGTACTAGAATTAATGGCTAAAATGTAATGGCCTTCAACTCATGGTAAAGATGCACCTTTTTTGTTGAATAAAAGCATGGAAATAAGAAGGTAGTTTGTCAGATGGCTCCATTTTGTATTAAAGTTTTCCTCATAATTAACATAAAAAATTAACCCACTTCCCACATTAAATACTATTTATACCTTACTGTTGAAGAGTTTAGTAAAATAGCAATTGATTATTTTTTTGAATTACATGTTTTAAATAAGCAGAAACTTACTAGTTTCAACTTTGGCTTCATATTATAAAAACATGTTTTTAAAAGTTCAAGATGCAAATATTCTCTGGAACCTTAAGAAATTCAAAGGTTCTTGGCACAATGCCTGTAAATGTATTATAAATAAAATAATCTTACCCTTATATTCTTTCCCGAGTACAAGGCTGGTAATAAAGGAAGGGAAGAAGACAAAGGCCAAAGGACTAGTAGCAGAAGCTCTGTAGTTCCTAAATCAACAATGAACAACTTTATAAACTAAAACTAGCAGAAAAAAAGCACACTTTACATCCTAATAGGGAAAAGGGGAGCTGCATCATAATGGACCATACATGTTTATAATTATTCAGATTCATATGAGCAAACATATGAAAAAAAAAAGTGTTTCTTTAAAAGAAAATACAGGTGGGGCACCTGGGTGGCTCAGCAGGTTAGGCCTCTGCCTTCAGCTCAGGTCATGATCTCAGGGTCCTTGGATGGAGCCCTGCATCCAGCTCTCTGCTCAGCAGGGAGCCTGCTTTCCTCTCTCTCTCTCTCTGTCTGCCTGCTTATCTGTCTACTTGTGATCTCTCACTCTGTCAGATAAATAAATAAAATCTTTGAAAAAAGAAAAAAGAAAAAGAAAAAATTAAAGAAAATACAGGAAAACATTCTGGTGGGAGGGGATAATAAATTATTAAAAAATTACATAAACCTCAGCAGGTATAAACCATGTAATAATCCCCTCACATCTGGAGAATTCTATTAAACAATTCAGAACATATATTTTCTCCAGTATATGAACCATGTTCCTACCAAAATCTCTACCACCTTCAACTGTTTGTTGTTCCTGCTATGGGTGTGGTGCAAAATTCAAATCTACAATTAACCAAAGATAAGTACCTGAAAAAAAAAATGATTCTTTCCTCCCATCCCCAGTAGTATAGCCAAGAATGGCCTGAGTATGCAAATCATTACAATTTCAATGCCTTAGAATTTTCTGATATCCCACTGAAGATTAAATTGTTTTATAAAATTTTTATTTCAAAAATCTCTTTCAGCTTCTCTAAGAATTATTTAAGAATTATTCATTAAGAAGTAACAGCATCAAGGAAATTTTGTGGGCAGTGGCCAACTTCCACTTGCTCTTCTCCCTCTGTTTTCCCTGTTAACAGGCAATGGAAAGATGTCAGTACAATTGGTATTCCCTAATGGAAAATGTCCCACTCATTCGAAACTGTTCCACCGACTCAATACAGAACAAACTCATGGTCATGGGTCAGCGCCCACAGTTCTTTGCTGTTTGTCTTGTTATTTTTAAAACTATGATATATGATGATTACCTTCCAAATTTCAATTTTCTGAAGACAATATTACAAATTTATTTCAACTATTCTGATGCAGAAAGCTAATTAAGTAAACTAGTTCAGCAACTGATCACATTTCACTAATTTCAACCATCTGCCTCAACATTTGTTCCTATGTGCACCAGCTTTCATAGCTTCATTCCTCTAATAGCAATTAATGAAACTGTTAATAAGCTACATATATCATACAATGTTGTAACAATTTACCAAAGGATAACATTAGGAGATAAATTACATTTAACAATTGTAGAAAAATGACTCTGATTATCAAATCTTATACAGCATCAACTAGTTTTCTCCTTAACTCATGCTTCTCAATTAATTCCCCAATTAATTTAACACACATTCTATGTATAATTTTTAATTTTAAACTCTTGGTCAGATAGGCCATCTATTTTACATGCTCTCTGCTTATATGAGACACATTTTAATGAAACACAACCTCTGCACAAATTACTAAGCCTTGATATTATTTTCATTTACATTCTGAAGTTCACTGTGGTTTTTTTTTCATAAGAATTACTTTCAATTATTATGGAATGCATAAAGAGGCAAACTATACTTTTACCCAGGTTTTGTCCTGTATTCAAAGAACAGTACATTTATATCACTATTCTAATTTTTAAAATGAGATTAATTTGTAAACACCTTGAATAAAACAGTGCACTGAAAAACAACAGATTAATGGCTTTGATAAAATAAGCCCTATCAAACTTATTTAATCTTTTATAATAGCTTGTTGGCTCTAGTAACATTTGTACAAATAAAAAAACATAAAACATCTTTTGAGTTTGCCAAAGATTTAGAGTTTATTTTCATGGTGATTCAGAAAAAGAAATCAAGAAAAATATATTAACATGTCTTTAATACACTTTTATGAAATACGCATTGAATGCTGAAAGTTCACCTCATCAATACTAAGTAGCCCTCTCTGGCCACTACTCTCATTGAAATATACACCCACATGCATGTACTCACCCATACTCAAAACCCCAATCTTCTTTATGATGACCACTACCATCATTGTGTAAACATTCCACATGTTCCATCATTGTGGAACAGATGTTCCACACCCACAATTAACATACTGTTACAGAGGGAAAAACCCTGGCTATCATAATCTATCCAAGACATTTTTACAAAGCCACAAAATGTAAATAATATTACACATTTCTCCTCCAATCAGTTGTTTGGATAATGTAGCCCAAAGCCAAGAATTTTCAACAGGTTTTTATCAATTTCTAGTGAGTGATATGAACAAGAAAATATATCTGAAATCCTAATGGCAAAAATATATAGAAAGTTTCCAAATGAATAGAGTAAAAAGACAATTTGGAATCCTAATGTGTCATAACATGGCTATATTTATAGAATTATTCCCATCCTATGCTAAGCTATGTTTACCTATGATTCAGGTACATCAAGACTGGACATTACTGAAGGACCAATTAAGTAGATTTACCAAAATTCTGTTTACAAGAAGGACATAAAAACCTTTTAAGAAGCAACTCATTCTACCACCACTGAGATTATCTCTAGCTATATACCACTCAGGCTATATACCAGTAATCTCTAACTCAGTTCCATGAATGTATATTTTATCTTATTTAACCCATAAAGAATACTGAAGTTTAAAGAATTTTTGGTTAACATCATAAAAGTCAAAGTATGACCATCAAATTAGATAGTTACTTGACTAGAGACCTCATTCATATTATCTGTGCACAGCTCATCAGTTGTTCATAAATCCTTCCCTGCTCTTCACTTAACTTGCAGATTACGTTTGTCCTTCTCTGTCCCAAACTTAAAACTAACCTACTGAGAACACCTATACATACATCTCATGGAAAGTTACTTTTTAGATTTTGCTTGATATTATCATTTATAGAGATAAACAAGTTTATACTGATATAATTAAGTTTGGAATAAATGTTGAGGGACTATAATGTGCTAAGCAGTCTTGGTTTTCCTGTGTTTTGCCTATTTTTTAATAGCAGCAATTCTTATGGAAACTACTGCTACTTTACTGTTGGTATAGAGAGAGAATTGAAATAGCCCATAGAAGAATAATAAAAATAATTCAAAAATAGGCACTAAATTCTTGGAAGGATGATGAACAGGAATTGGAGCCATGCCAGAAATATTAAACTCAAAATAATAATACAAGGCCTTTAAACCTGAGCATTTTTATTATATAAATATGTTTTATTTTACAATTGCTTGCTTAACTAAAATAATCAGGTTGAAAATCCCCCAAACTGAAGAGGCAGTGGAACTGAGAAGCACTACCCTTTTAAATTCATAGGAGAATAATCCCATTCAAGTTTAGAATTCATTGAAATTACTTTAGCTGTAAATTACTTCATCAATTGTATCCATATAATTTTACTCCTTAAAATTAAAAAAACTTTTATATCTCCCATTTCATCCTAAGAAGCATTCACTCTTAAGTGTTGTGCCTACAATACTGAAAGCCAGGCCTACTAATCACAATCCTGTAATTTCTCAATAATTTAAAAACAAAACTAAAATTATACACCATGCCCCAATCAAAGAAGCTGTGCATATACCATAGGGAAAGACAGATCCTCTCCCTTATGTCAAAAGAAGGAAAGAAAGGAATGAAGGGAGGGAAGGAGGAAGGAAAAAAACATTTTGTGGTTATATATTACCCACATATCACACCCAAAGTCAAAACTTAATCTATCTGCATTTCACTAAGGACCATGTCAATGATGAATGAGTAAGAATTCAACTGTGTCCAGTTCAACACAGTATCACCACAGACAAGCCACAATGCATCTCATAGACTATTATGACCCAGAGCAATTTGTGTTTCAAAAGATGTAGCTCAAGTGCCCTCAATAGTTATTTAACACATATGAGAGCTTTTAGGTTTCGTTCACCATTTCCTAACGTTGTTTACAATCACAATCCTTCCATTGTTTGAAATATTCTACCTTTTTTTCTTTCCTTTTTCTTTTGGAAATTTTCTCCCTTTTTAAAAATTTCTTTCTATTGCAAGAAACCTATGGAGTGCTTCATGTTAATTTTCCATAAAAACTTTTTATAAAAGGCATACAGTGGAAGACAAAGAACCAATCCATTAAGAAGACAATAACAGGAAAAAAAAATAAGCAATTTGGCACAACCTGAAATAGTTGCAATTTTTTTTTTAATGTAGCAAAGGGTGGTTGCCAACTTAAGTTCTGAAGTCTCTTGCAGCCAAGGCCAAAAAAAGAAGATGAAAATATTGTTTTTTACTGCTCTCATTATTCAGTCTTATGATGGCGCCTCCTGTGGTGAGGAGCAGAATACAAGCAGCACCAGCAATCATAACAGAGGATCCTCAAATTAGGACCCTGGTCCTAATTTGCTGGTCCCCTAGACATAACGGAGTCCTGAGTTCTTTCTAGTTCCATTCCTCTTTCCTAAACTAACCTCTTAATCTTGACCTCAGTAACCTGCGCTGCGGATAAAAATGGAGAACCACACCACAAAATTCAACAAGTACCACTCATTGATTGGCAATGAGAAATCTGGTTTTAACCTGAGGGTTTTGAGGGGGCGGGCTGGGGGGGAGGTTAGGGGAGCCAGGTGGTGGGTATTATGGAGGGCACACATTGCATGGAGCACTGGGTGTGGTACAAAAACATGAATTCTGTTACGCTGAAAAGAAATTAAAAAAAATAGAAATCTGGTTTTAAAGAATTCATAGATCTGGATCTAACTCTGCAGGCTTGCAATGAGTAAAAACCTCAGACCCTACCCTTTCCCTTTACTACCATTCCAAACATAGCCACTCAACAGTCTTATTTCTCTGAGTTGGTGAGACACAGGAATTCCAAATTAATGACTTTCTTCATCAGCAATCTACTGTTTTCCAACCAAAACTTCAAAGATTCAAATGTATCATTTGAAAAACAAGTAACAAAATCTAATGTGCCTAGCATTATCAGGAAGATCAACTATTTAGCATGGCTTTTGAAGCAAATCCTTTTAACAATATCACTCTTTGAAAACCACCTTTTTTTTTTTTTAAGAAGATAACTTCTGTAATGATAACTTCAGAGGATATCATTTTGATTATGAATTATTGAGCCTAGGAATTCATGAGACATGTAAGTTCCCTTTTTCTGGGTAAATTGTCCCTAATATGCTTCTCCTTTACACAAGGAGTTCTCTAGCCTTCTTTGAAGCCAGCTGTTATTTCTCATGGTTGTCACTACATTACCACTTTTCATCTGTTCTCAGTCTGTATATAATTGGGTAAGATTTTGAAAGTGTGCCAACCTCTTTTCTGGAAAAACTCTGGACTCTCATTTATCATTTAGAGTGGGTTTTTTTTTTTTCATTTACTCCCTGGTTCATAATTTGGTTTCAGATTATGGACTAAAATCTGCCTTCTGGACCCATTGGGATTCATGGTATTGTATATGTTATTGGTGCTCTCCCAGAGAGCATCATATGTTTAAAATAAATTGGCTTAGGTTACCATGAATAAGAGATAATAACTTCCCAGGAGATAATATATAGCTTATTAGCCTTATAGATATGTAAAGAGCCTTGAAATTTGATTCTCATAGGCATCTTGAGTTTCCAACCAAAAAATCCACTTAAATAAGAAAAACATACTCATTTCTCTCATGGTTAGCTCTGGCTTTTTAATCCAGGCCAACTCAAATACATACACATACTACAAACCATTAACACAAACCATAAATATCCACAGAAGTTTACAGCTTTTCTCCTTAGCCTCCTCTTACTTATTCCCAATCAATTCCCTCATTTCATTTTTACTAAGCCCCAGTCTTCTTGATCTGTTACTCTTAACTTTATTTCTGCTTCTGGTATTTGAGTTTCAGCTTTTCCAGTGAGCTGGGATGTTCTGGCTTTTGACTCCATGGGTAACCTCTGATAGAAATCCCTTGCTATGGCTCTATGATTTCTTTAAACATGTATTTCAATCACTTCACAGGAGTAAGTTTTCAGAAATTTAGTTGGAAACATGTGAACAGAAAGTTAGTAATTGCTTAATTAGAATATTTAACTCTTTTCAAAACTATGAAAATTGCCAACCTGCTGACTACTCTATAAGGGAATGCAACAGGATGTCAAGAGAACTTTTCCTATTGTTGTGGGAATTCTGCTGAAGTCCCAATAATGAAAATCACAGGCAAGAAGCATATTCACCTTCCAAAAAAACAAATTGAATTACACCTATGCTAAATTTAAAATGGCAGAAATGATGTAACAATTTTATTGATCACAATGACTGACTTCCTGCCTCTACAGAGTAGAAAATAAATTGGAAAGGGGATTTGAGATGGATCATAATACGAAGAGTGTTGTGTCATTCATTTCCTTTCCCCAACATGTAAAGAGAAAGGAACTGCTTCCCACCCTTGAGCAAAAAAGACTGGAGTGTCTGAAATTCAGACAGACATTTAACTTCACAGCTAAATATTTGCTAAACTTAGGAGATCTTAGGGAACCAGAAGTGAGTGACATGATGAGGTGATTGCAGAGTCTGTAAAGTGTGCCATGGAGACTGGGAACATAGGTGAACAAAGAGATTGGAATCTGGTTCTTACTTGGAAAATTTTGAAGGCAAGGATCTTGGTGGATTGTGAGAGGAGACAGTTCAGTTGTGAGATCAACCTGTCCTTTTCAGCAGTTGGTATGCTTAGAAAGCCTAAGTCTCCTTAGGCCAAATGATCAGTACTTAAATAAAGGAGATAGGTTCAAAGCAAGTTTAAGGGATTCTGTCCAAGATGACTACATTCTGGGCCGAGGAACCCCATTGGAAGTGGCTAATTGATATGTTCTCCTGGGGTTAGGAAGTAAAAGAGGTCAGGCAGAGTCAACACTGCGTCAGAGAATGGGGGCAGGCTCAGAACAAACTGAGAGCCTGTCATACCCTATTACCCTGACCTGACAAAATCATCATGTGTTCTGGACAAGGGGCAGATGACTGTTTGCCAATGATTTAAAAATTTAGTATATTTAGTGTGAATTTCAGATGATAAATCATAATAAATTTTTAAATGTAAGTCTTAAAAATCCATGATGGACTCTGCTGCAGAAACAGGTTTATGCTTAAAATAACACCAAAAAATCATGTGTTGGAGCATTCTGGCACATTTTATACTATCAATATTCTATGCCTGATATGGCTCTGAAGGCTGTATAGTGAACAGAAAGAAAGAAATGTGAATATGAAAGACATAAGTCATTTTTCACATAATGAAATAAAGGCTTAATCTAATGTTAACCAATAGAGATATTTCAAGTAATAACTTAGACATTTGAAAACAGATATTGAGGAGGGTTCCTAGAAAACAATGTGGAAATCTTGGCAATACTCTCAAATTGATAGACTATCACATCTCAAGGCAAGGACTCAGCCAAAGTGGCCATCCTCACTCATCCATTAACAGACAGTGAAAGGCTTTGGAATTTATGTCAAGATCAATCAAAATACTAAATGTGAACCTTTCTCTCCTTTCTAAAAATAGCCATCTGATTTAATACAACAAACCCACTGAATACATGAAAAGACAATCCAAATCTGACATTTTTTTTTAGATTTTGTTTATTTACTTGAGAGAGAGAGAGAGAGACAGAAATACAGACAGAGAGTAGGAGCTGGGAGGAGATGGAGAAGCAGGCTCCCATCTGAGCAGGAAGCCTGGTGTGGGACTCGAACCCAGGACCCTGTGATCAGGACCTGAGCCAAAGGCAGACACTTAATTGACTGAGCCACCCGGGCACCCCTCAAATCTGACATTTTTAAGGGAAAATTAAAAACAATACTTTTGAAGCTGAAGTGGTATTCAGCTCCGAATCTGAAAACGGGAAGATAGAAATCAAAATGTACATCATTTAGAAGAAGGAGAATGATTTTCAATTTGAACAATTTGATCATGTGGTGAAATCTTCCATTATGAACTGCATGTCTTCCAATGCTTTCAAAATCTACTGTTTCTATTCTAGGCACAATTCTGCCAAGTTTAGATCCTCCTCAAATGTCATGATTTTGATTTGTAAAATGATCTTGTTTAGATGTAGCAAGCTGCATCTTCTTGTTTTCATTTTTTATGTTTATTTGAACTACTATGAAAGATCTTTTGAAACAACACTTGGAATGTCTGAAAAAGTATCCAAATCATTTTGAAATTCACTTTAGATTCAACATTCTGTAAAAAAAAAAAATAAGAGGGAATAACATAGGTTACAGACTTGGCATTTTTTGCTTTTGTTCAACTCAGGATTTAACTGAACAGAGGATCTTTCCAAACCCTATATGTAGGGAGTTTCCTGTTCTTACTGTTAAGAGAAGAGATTTTTTTATAGAAATTTATTTTATTAGAATCATATTCTCATTTTCTTCTCTCATATTTCTCATTTGTCTACTAAACTTATAGACGGTTGCTAGGTAATTAAAACCTGTTTACATTTTCTGAGTCCTAGAAGCCACTTTAAAAATATTTCAATGTTAGAGGTAAATAGTAACAACCACATCTTTAAATTAACATAAGAGTGGAAAGTAAATGTTATGATTATAGATCCAGATTCTATTCAGGCATGTCTTGCTTTCCTGCCCTGTTTGCCAGTTAGAAATGTGTGGTACGTTAGTGTGGCCCAGCTGAAGAAATATAATAGGCATGCCTGGGATAAAAATCAACTGCAGAATATAAAGCTTATATGGATTCTTTCCTTTCCAAAGATCAAGCAAGATACATCACACAGATGGGGATTGGAGGAGAGCCCCAATACCAACTCTTTCTCTGAATCCTTTATAACTAAGGAATGATTACTTTTCTACCATTGTGTCCAAATGCTACAAGAAAAATACAAAAAAAAAAAAATTTGCATGTGTTAGGTACCACCTACATCTGCCTACAGATCTTCATGACGCAGATTGAGAACAACCTGCATATGTCACTAGACAGAGGGGGTTGGAGTTCAGACCACAAATCCCATTGGCAAGGATGTATTTTAGTGGGTTGAATTACACCCATTTGATAAACAACATTTGGGATCACCACAGGGAGGGCTTGGAAAGAGAGAGCCTACTCACGAGGAGATGCTGACACCTGGGAAGAAGCAGGGAGGAAGTGTGGCAGAACAAAACCCATTTAACTATTGGTGATGGGTTTTCCAGCATGAGACTTGGCTGTCCGTTGCCCTTGAAAGAAGTTGCTTAGATATTGATATGCCCAGATAAAAGAAAAATAGGCTCATTCTTCAAATAACTTCTTTCACTTAAATTTGTTCTTCAAATAACTCATAATACCTATAGGATTCTATTGCAAAAGACTATAACACAAACTTCAGAGAATTTTACAGCCTTCTGGGATAGAATCTTTTCACAAATTCAGTTGGGTTAAAAATAATTCCACTTCTGAGTCTGTCTAAAATTTTGCATTCGGCTAGGTGAGTTAGCTAAGATTTATCTTTGAAGTTTATTTCAGATCCTACAGTGTGCCATATATATGAATGCAAATGATTTTTTTCAATTGACCTCTTTCATAGCAATCTTGCTAAATTAACTTACAAATTATAATAATTTATCAATAGATGGCTCTAATTTTTTATTTATACAATCATATTATCTAAAATACAATGACAATTGCATTTCTTCCCAACTGTCTTGGATACTGTGGATGAATAAATGAAAAAAGAGAAAAAGGAAAGGTCTCCAGACACTTGCAGATCATAAAATGGTCTCCTGCTATAAGCAGTCTATAAAATTCTTCCCTTCTTGAGTGGTGGAATGCACAGAGACTAGAGGTTTCAAACTGGGTTCAATACAGTATCTGGAATATCCTGACATTAAATATGGTAGCTAGGGGCGCCTGGGTGGCTCAGTGGTTTAAAGCCTCTGCCTTCAGCTCAGGTCGTGATCCCAGGGTCCTGGGATCAAGCCCCACATTGGGCTCTCTGCTCAGCAGGGGTCCTGCTTCCTTCTCTCTCTGCCTGCCTCTCTGCCTACTCGTGATCTCTGTCTGTCAAATAAATAAATAAAATCTTTTAAAAAATATATGGTAGCTATTTCTATATTAAAATGAAATAAGAAACTCTCTTTGAAAAGAAAGAAAAGAGAAAAACATACATTTCCACCAATTGTAAATTTCTCTAAATTAAATTTCCAATAGCAACTTGTTATTACGTCACTGTCTTTTCATTTATAAAAGATTATTATGTTTGAAAGAGGTGGAGGAAAGTGGAGGGAGTGTTTGGAGAAAATTATGTCTGTTATTTGACACATCTCAGTTGTATACCTGATCACCCATAGTTTCTCATAAAGAATTCTGAAGGTAACCCTCTATACTTTAAAACTTTGTGCTCTTGGCCTGAACTCTGAAAAAATATTTCTATTAGTCTGGCCAAATATGCCCACTGCAAGCACTATAGCCTGGGTTTCCCTACAAATAAATTACATATTCCTGTTTATTTGAAAAGCATTTCCTCCCTTGAGAAAAGGGAGGAAATCTTTGTATGGATAAATTGATTAGTTAAGCCTGTCCCACTTCAATTTTAAAGTATCACAAAGAGCTATATTTCAGCATTCAAAGATGTGGAGTTTCTCAGTAAGTAGTGAGATATCCTTCATAGCAGAACAAGACAAATATTCTGTGTGACTAGAAAGTTTCTCCAGCTAATGATTAAAAGGAAATTTAAAAAATGGTGACCAATATTTTATATAACTTGAAAGAAACAACAAAACAGAAACCAAGTCTATTTGAGGAGCTTATGACATTTGGTGGTTATGCTGATACATTGTCCATATAAATGTCTAAGTATAAATTGGCTGCAAGGCTGACCACTGTGTTCAAAAGACATAAAAATGTACTATAGGTAACTTAACCACATGTAAAATTTACTTTTGCTGCAAGTGAAAGCATGTAATCAGGGCAAATTTATCAAAGAATAAATAATCATGGCACTTTTTACGCACTCCCCTCAACCCCCTAGAACTCAGTGCTGAGACTAAACTAAAATCAAGAACAGGAATATCTCATTTTATTTTAGTTAATATGGACAATGTTATTGTGGTTTGCCAAATAAAACATTGAGCTGAATGGGATATATGAACAGAAACTGAAAAGCACAGGTTAAGGAAGAATGGAGTAACAGTCAAGATGAAAGCAGACAAATATTATGTGCTTACACAGCACACAAAATTATTGCACAACTCCAAGGGCACCATTTTCAAAGAATAAAGTAGTGGAGTTTGCCAGAACCATTCAATGGCATTTCCTCTAGGAACTTGCCTAGTGAGGAAATATGAAATCATGGTCAAGATATTAAATGTTGCATCTGTTAGGGAAAAGGGTTTGATCAGTGAAAAAGTTGGTTTCAGTAATTATAGTTGCTGTTCAAGACAGATCAGAATATTGTCAGACTGCAGTAGGGATTATTGACTTTGGCAATTCTTTCAAGCGGATCACTAAAATTTATAGCAAACTCTGAAATTTAAAAGAATGAGAACCACTGAATTTTAGCAAGGAAATTCCTCAATGTAGCAAAATCAGTTACCTCCTTGCTTTGAGTGTTTTAAGGAAAGCCAAAAGTCCCCTTTGCTCAGAATATCCCCCAAGTCAGCCCACTATGATGGCACTCCATCCATGGAAGCCTATCTTCAGTTTTGACACTAAAAAATTTTTTGTGGTAGAGGTATTTCTTTCTCCCCACTCTTTATTTGTTTCTACAGTCTTATTTTTTAAAGGAAAATTTGAAAATGATTTACATTTACACAAGAACCTGCACATAGCAGTTTATAGCAGCCTTATTCATAATTGCCAAAACTTGGAAGTAAGCAAGATGTCCCTTACTAGGTGACTAGAAAATAAATTGAGATACATCCAGACAGTGGAATATTATTCAGCACTAAAAAAGGTGAGCTATCAAGCCATAAAGACATGGAGGAAGTTTAAATGCACATTACTAAGTAAAAGAAGCCAATCTGGAAAGACTACACACTGTATTATTCCAACTATTTGACATTATGGAAAAGGCAAAACTATGTAAAGTGTGCCAGTAAAAAAAAAAATCACTGATTTTCAGGGAGTGGGTGTGAGGAAGGATGAATAAGTGAGCACAGAGGTTGTTAGGGCAGTGAAAATATGATCTTTTGGTATCACAGTTCTGTATGATAGATACCACAGTAATGGATACATGTCATTATACATCTATCCAAACTCACAGAATGTCTACACTTATCCAAACTCACAGAATGTCTACACTAAGAGTGAACTGTAATGTGAACTATGGAATTTGAGTGATTATGATGTGTAGATGTAAGTTCATCATATGCACATTTCAGTCACACAAGGTAGTATTCATGTATCTTGTCTCTGAAGTCATTGGCCATTATTATCTGGGAACTGTGGGATTCTGCCTGTTGACTAAATAGCAAATTATTGGGCTTAGTCTCCAATCTTTTTGTTATTGTCATTATTGCTACAGACACTACTCCATAGTGTCATAATTGAAAAAAAGTGATAATACTTTAACAAAACTCATTTATCAAAAATTTTAACATCAAGATAATAGCAACTGCCTTTTTTTCATGTGTCTCTTGGCCATTTGTATGTCTTCTTTGAAGAAATGTCTGTTCATATCTTCTGCCTATTTCTTGACTGGATTTTTTGTTTTTTGGGTGTTGGGTTTGAAAATTCTTTGTAGGTTTTGGATACTAGCCCTTTATCTTAAAAGGCATTTGCAAATATCTTCTCCCATTCTGTTGGTTGTCTTTTGGTTTTGTCAAATGTTTCTTTTGCTGTGCAAAAGCTTCCTATCTTGATGAAGTCCCAATAGTTCATTTTTGCTTCTGTTTCCCTTGCCTTTGGAGACCTGTCTAATAAGAAGTTGCTGTGGCTGAGGTCACAGAGGTTGCTGCCTGTGTTCTCCACTAGGATTGTGATGGATTGCTGTCTCACATTTAGGTCTGTCATTGATTTTGAGTTTATCTTTGTGTGTGGTATAAGGAAATGGTCCAGTTTCATTTTTCTGCATGTGGCTGCCCAATATTCCCAACATCATTTGTTGAAGAGACTGTCTTTTTTCCATTGAATATTCTTTCCTGTTTTGTGAAAGATTAGTTGACCATAGAGTTGAAGGTCCATTTCTGGGTTCTTTATTCTGTTCCATTGATCTATGTATCTGTTTTTGTGCCAGTACCATACTGTCTTGATGATCACAGCTTTGTAATATACCTCAAGGTATGGCATTGTGATGCTACCAACTTTGGTTTTCTTTTCAAACATTCTTTCTGGATATTTAGTCTTTTCTGGTTCTGTACAAATTTTAATATTATTTGTTCCAGCTCTATGAAAGAGGTCAATAGTATTTTGATAGGGATTGCATTTTATGTGTAGATTGCTTTGAGCAGTACAGACGTTTTAACAATATTTGTTCTTCTAATCCATGAGCATGGAATGTTTTTCCATTTCTTTGTGTCCTCTTCAATTTCTTCATAAGTATACTGTAGTTTCAGAATACAGATCCTTTACCTCTTTGGTTAGGTTTATTCCTAGGTATCTTATGGTTTTGGGTGCAGTTGAAAATGGGATGGATTCTTTAATTTCTCTTTCTTCTATCTCATTGTTAGTGTATAGAAATGCAACTAATTTCTGTGCATTGATTTTATATCCTCCCATGTTGCTGAATTTCTATATGAGATTTGGAAATTTTGGGGTGGAATCTTTTGGGTTTTCCACATAAAGTATCATGTCATCTGGGAAGAGTGAGAGTTTGACTTCCTCCTTATTAATTTGGATGCCTTTTATTTCTTTTGTTGTCTGATTGCTAAGGCAAGGACTTCTAATACTACGTTTAACAGTAGTGGTGAGAGTGGACATCCCTGTTGTGCTCAAGGCCTTGGGGAAAAACTCTCAGTTATTCCCCCATTGAGAATGGTATTCACTGTGGTCTTTTCACAGATGGCTTTTATGATATTGGAGTATGTTCCCTCTATCCCTACACTGTGGAGAATTTTAATCATGCAAAGATGATGGATTTTGTCAAATGTTTTTTCTGCATCAATTAAGACAATCATATGGTTCTCCTTTCTTTTATCAATGTCATGTATCATGTTGATTGATTTGCAAATGTTGAACCACCCTTATAGCCCAGGCATAAATCTCACTAGGTCATGGTGAACAATCCTTTTAATGTACTGTTGGCTCCTATTGGCTAGTATCTTGGTGAGAATTTTGGTATCCATGTTAATCAGGGATATTGGTCTGTAATACTCGTTTTTGGTGGGATCTTTGGTTTTGGGATCAAGGTAATGCTGGCCTAATAGAACAAGATTGAAAGTTTTCCTTCCATTTCTATTTTTTGAAACAGCTTCAGAAGAATAGGTATTAATTCTTCTTTAAATGTTTGGTAGAATTCCCCTGGGAAGCCATCTGGCCCCAGACTCTTTTTCAGGGGGAGGTTTTTGATTGCTGCTTCAATTTCCTTGCTAGTTATGGTTCTGTTCCCATTTTCTGTTTCTTCCTGTTTAAGTTTTGGTACTTTAAATGTTCCTAGGAACATATAATGCATCCATTTCCTGCAGGTTGCCTAATTTGTTGGCATATATTTGCTCATAATATGTTCCTATAATTGTTTGTATTTCTGCAGTGTTGATAGTAATCTTCTCTTTCATTCATAATTTTATTTATTTGGGTCCTTTATCTTTTCTTTTTGATAAGTTTGGCTAGGGTTTATCAAACTTATTAATTCTTTCAAAAAACCAGCTCTTAGTTCTGTTGATCTATTCTACTGTCCTTTTGTTTCTATTTCATCAGTTTCTGCTCTGATTTTATTATTTCTCTTCTCCTGCTGGATTTAGACTTTATTTGCTCTTCCTTTTTCAGCTCATTTAGGTGTAAGTTTAGCTTGTGTATTTGAGATTTTGCTTATTTCTTGAGAAAAGTCTGTATTGCTATATACTTCTCTCTTAGGACCACCTTTGCTGCATCCCAAAGGTTCTGAACAAAAAATCCAGTCAAGAAAAGGGCGGAAGATATAAACAGACATTTCTCCAAAGTAGACATACAAATGATCAACAGACACATGAAAAAATGTTCAATATCATTCAGCATCAGGGAAATACAAATCAAAACCGTAATGAGATACTACCTCAGGCCACTCAGAATGGCTAAAATTAACAAGTCAGGAAACAGCAAATGTTGATGAGATTGTGGAGAAAGGGGACATCTCTTACACTGTTGGTGGGAATGCAAGCTGTTACAGCCACTCTGGAAAACAATATGGAGGTTCCTCAAGAAGTTACAAGTAGAACTACCTTACAACCCAATAATTGCACTACTAGGCATTTACCACAAAGATACAAATGTAGTGATCCAAAGGGGCACCAGCACCCCAATGTTTATAGCAGCAATGTCCACAATAGCCAAACTATGGAAAGAGCCCAGATGTCCATCAACAGATGAATGGATAAAAAAGATGTGAGATAGAGATAAAGATAGAGATAGAGATAGAGATAGAGATAGAGATAGAGATGCATGCCATCCGGAAGGATAAAATCTTACCCTTTACATTGACATGGATGGAACTGGAGGGTATAATGCTGAGCAAAATAAGTCAATCAGAGGAAGACAATTATATGGTTTCACTCAAATGTGGAATTTAAGAAGCAAAGCAAAGGATCATAGGGGAAGGAAGAGAAAAGTAAAATAAGATTAAGTCAGTGAGGGAGATTAACCATAAGAGACTCAACTATAGGAAAAAACTGAGGGTTGCTGGAGCGAAGGTAACTGGGTGATGGGCATTAAGGAGGGCACCTGATGTAATGAGCACTGGATGTTATATGCAACTGATGAAGTACTGAACTCCACATCTAAAATGAATGATACACTATATGTTAACTAAGTGAATTTAAATAAAATGTTAAAGAAAAAAATAGCATCTGGCATTAATTGCTACCCTAGCATGTAATAAGCATCTACTATATGCCACACACAGAGCTAGGTGTTTTTACCCTACTTGTATCCAATTCTCACAACAAATTTAACAAATAGGCATCAAAATCCACAGTTTGCACATGAAGGTTCTGGGGTGTCTAAGCTCCATCACAAGAAAACAACACAGCTGATATATAAATTTAAGATTCAATGACCTCAAACTCTGTCTGTGCTTTACTATACCAGGCTGTCTCCCTAAGAGAATTTTGCACATATGGTTCTCTATTCAATGTTTTCATTTTTTACAAAAAATAAACACTGGGTAAATATTCATTTATTTTATGCAACTAGACCTCTAATGCACAAAAGCACTAACAAACAGAACAGTAAAGATGAAAGAAAACAAAGCAAATGATACCCAAAACTTGGCCATGTAAACCAGTGAACCCAGAACACTTCAGAAGAACAGCAGTACCCTGAGCAAGCCAATCATATAGCCATGAAGACCATTGTTGGCTTTCTTTCCTAAGCTGGGCTTCCGCAGAGGCAAACAAACACAAATCAATAAATAAAACTCCTTATTAAGTCAAATTCTGGTAACACTTTCAGTGGAGTTATGGGTGAAGGTACACATGAGAGGAAAGAAGTCATTTAAAGTTTTTATTTTATAAAATTTTATAAATTTTTTTATTTTATAAACCCTGAGTTATTCAATAATAATAATAATTATTATTATTATTACTTTACAAGCTCAGTCTTAATTCTGGTAGTATGTTTGAGCATTTAATAGACTGACTTTATTTATTTATTTATTTGGTTTTGTTTTTTTTTTAATTTTTATTTCATTTCTTTTCAGCGTAACAGAATTCATAGTTTTACACCACACCCAGTGCTCCATGCAATGCGTGCCCTCCATAATACCCACCACCTGGGTCCCCCAACCTCCCACCCCCCGCCCCTTCAAAACCCTCAGGTTGTTTTTCAGAGTCCATAGTCTCTCATGGTTCATCTCCCCCCAATTTCCCTCAACTCCCTTCTCCTCTTCATCTCCCCATGTCCTCCATGTTATTTGTTATGCTCCTCAAATAAGTGAAACCATATGATAATTGACTCTCTCTGCTTGACTTATTTCACTCAGCATAATCTCTTCCAGTCCTGTCCATGTTGATACAAAAGTTGGGTATTCATCCTTTCTGATGGAGGCATAATACTCCATAGTGTATATGGACCTTATCCATTCCTTATCCATTCGTCCGTTGAAGAGCATCTTGGTTCTTTCCACAGTTAGGCGACCGTGGCCATTGCTGCTATAAACATTGGGGTACAGATGGCCCTTCTTTTCACCATATCTGTATCTTTGGGGTAAATACCCAGTAGCGCAATTGCAGAGTCATAGGGAAGCTCTATTTTTAACTTCTTGAGGAATCTCCACACTATTCTCCAGAGTGTCTACACCAACTTGCATTCCCACCAACAGTGTAAGAGGGTTCCCCTTTCTCCACATCCTCTCCAACACACGTTGTTTCCTGTCTTGCTAATTTTGGCCATTCTAACTGGTGTGAGGTGGTATCTCAATGTGGTTTTAATTTGAATCTCCCTGATGGCTAGTGACGATGAACATTTTTTCATGTGTCTGATAGCCATTTGTATGTCTTCGTTGGAGAAGTTTCTGTTCATATCTTCTGCCCATTTTTTGATATGATTATATGTTTTGTTTTTATTTATTTGTTTATTTTTAAGAAAACTCTATGCCCAACCAACATGACGGCTTGAACTAATTACCCCAAGATAAACAGTTGCATGCTCTACTGACTGAGCCAGCCAGGCACCCCAATAGACTTTATTGTTTAGAGCAGGTTTATTTCCACAGCACAACTGGGCAGAAAGTACATACAGTTCCCATAAACTTTCTATCCCCTGATTTTCACTACTGCCACCACTATTAAGATCTTGGACCAGAGTGATACATAGACTACTCCTAATTTAATAATTATACACTATTTCTGTCCTCTCCATGGAATTTTTTGAAGGCTGGTTCATCATGTTCCAGCTCTCTGAAAACCAGTTAAGGCATACAGAAATTCTCATATAATCAACATGTAAGATGAATCTAAATAGCTCATTCGCAGCCATTTCAGAAATATCAAAATTGTAGCTGACACTTGCTGAATGTTTTGTCTGTGTTTTTCTAACCCTTGACTTGTAAGAAGTCATTTGATCCTCATAACAAATATCAAAAAGTGGGTAAATATACATTTTAATATACTATAAAATGTCTTCTTTCTCTCTATGGAATGTGTGGCATCCACACATGCAGGCTACATGTGCCACAGGTAGATCAGCAAATGCATGCAGGAAAGAAAGGACAAGTTTTAACACTTTTCAATATAGATGTATAGAAAAATACAATAGTCATCTTAAAGGGGAGTAATATAGTTCAGAAAATACATACTGTCATACACACTTGTGTTTCTCCCCAAACGACCACTCAAAATGGGAGAGAGAAATTATTTAAACAAATAGGACTAAAATCAATTGGAGATATTGTTCATTGTACCAAAATACACATTATTCTGAAGAATCTTGACCCTATTTGCATAAAATAGATTAAAAATGACAAGTAAACAAGCTAATGCCATGAGTTTTGTTTTGTTTTTTTTCTAAAAGGAATTTCTACATCAGTACTATGTTTTAACAGATTCTCCTTAATTAAATGTGCCTCCCAGAGCTGGTTTATGATAGAATTATCATAAATGTCCATGATTCTGACCTTGAGATATGGCAAATCTTGAAATGACTTCTGAATCATTCTTTAAAAAGAAAATAATCTTCATTATCAGTGTAGAATTAAAAATGATCTATGGTATGAATCACAACCTGTTCCAGCATAAGAAATTAAAGAAAATTTTTTTTCAAAATTCTGTTGTCCCTACATGTTGTAAATATACTCTTGTATCCACTTACTGAGCAAATACATAGTGACAAAACTCCTAGGACTTTAAATGAATTCACATTTTATTAATTACAACTATGTGTGAGAAGTGTGTGTGTGCATGTGTGTGTTAGGGAAATGTTTAGGAATGTTTTGCATATGTACGAGAAGGAAAAGAAAGACTAATTTTACCTTGCCAGTGCTTACTGCCCATATGCATCCATGGTGGTGTCCCAGCCACTCCACAATTTGAAGGGATCCATCAGCCACGCTTTGGTAAGTACTGGTTCATTATGTTCTATTTCCCCGAAAACTGGTTAATTAAAGCATGTAGAAACTCACATATACTCAGTATGTAAAATGAACTCAAATTCCTGGCCATTTCGGAAAAATTAAAATCATTGCTGACCCTCATTGAGTGTGTTTTCTTTGTCTGTGCTCTATTGAGCACTGGGCTCATTAATTCATTCCATCTTCACCACAGCTTTGTGAGGTGGATGCCCTTATTACCTTCCATTCCACAGATGACAAAAACAAAAGCCCAGGAAAGTTAAAGTACTTGTCCAAGATCACAAAACGAAAACTGATGGTCTATCTCCAAAACCTTCTCCTAGGGGGTGAATGGGACTCTATTGTCATTTGTGGAGGCAGAATACTTGATTATATTAAACCGTCCCTACCCAATTAGGACACTGAGCATTCCCTTCCTTCTCCCAATTAAATGCTAGTCGAAGTCCCCAGGCATTATGACATTTAAAAGTGGTTCTCAAGCACCAGCTTTTCTAAACATCCACTTGGGAGAGAAATAGTCTAGGTTAAAAACACTACGAGCCTTACTTCCCCAGTAATAGCACAGCTCACTGAGGATTTACACACATATACATACACATATGCATATTCACACACTCATACACAGCCAAAATTTGAAGAGAAAATATAATTGAGTTAAATATTTTTCTTCCTCATTTTACTTTCTCAACAAACATTACCTTTACTCTATCCCTTACATCTAGAGGGCATAGACAGGATGAAGGAAAGACAAAGAAAAAAATAACATAAAATATAAAACTTCAAGGAAACCAGATAGAAGGAAAAATTATTATTATCTGTAGGATCGATTGAGATAGGAGTGAGCTGCTCACAAGTCACTGAGCAAGATAAAAATAGTCATAAATCCAAAACCATTATCTGACTTGACTTGCCTCAAAATATGTTTATATATTTTCAAAAAGCATTGAATTTCAGAATGGAGATGGCCCAGCAAATGACTGCAGTCCCAACGCCCACCAAATGGAAGAATGCCCCCGACAACTTTTGTGACAGATGGCCATGCAGCCTCTGCCACATGTCATTTCCAAGAGCTAGGCAGATCATTATCTACTTTTAGAAGGAGTCCATGTCTCTCTTGTATGGTACTAATTGTTAGAAAGTCTCTCTCACTTAGAATAGAAATCTGCTACGCCTCAGCCTCATTTCTACCTCCTGGAACCATATGGAATAAGTTACATCCTTCTTCCACATGATATTGCTCCCAAATTTTGAAGCAGTTGTCATGTTGCCCCTGAGTCTTCTTTTACTCAATATAAACATATGCAAAACATACGATATGTCCTCCAAAAAACAGGATAACTGGTAGTATGACCAATGTCTTTAAATGCCCTGTTTCATTTCTTTCTCAATAGTAATTTTTACAGAGCTCCAAATCAGCACATGTGGTGTGCATTTGTTTGGGTGTGCTCTGTAAGCTCATACATACATATGCATGTAACTATGAATATGTGCACACAAACAAACTGCATGTGGAGTTTCTGGGTTTGCCTGGAAACATAGAGACACATGTATGTGCACATGTGGAAAATCTACATGTTGCTCATCTTTCCTTCTTTCTCAAGTGTTCCTTCTTTGTGTGGCTCCAGTCTAGCCTCAATATGTGGGGAGAGTTTGCCTAATTCCAGACTTATTTCATCCCCCTGGAATTGGTTGGGGGTGGGTGCTCTAGCTGTCTTTACCTTTCATAACCCAGTTATGAATGGATGCTTGCATACTTCCATCGCCTATGTGCCCAGCATTGAGTAATTAATTAATTTTCATCTTCCAAAGGTAAAGAAAACACTTAGACACCCTACATCAGAGGACCTGAGTAACTCCGAAACTGTGTGATGATGTAAACAAAATTCAGATCTTGTGATTAACTACAAGCCTGACATTAATCTGAACTTATTTGTCTTTTCCTTTTTTAGGTTCATTTCCAATGAGGTATTGTTTCCACCATTTCTCAGTTAGTGCATCACTTGACCCTTTCCTATCTTGTTTGCAGATTTGAAAAATCTACTTTGATATTGAGGGAAATGTCCAAAAGGCCTTGAGTTCAAATCTCTTTCATTTCTCACATTGGGATTTCAGTTTCACAGTTCAGTACTTTAGCAAGCCTCAAATGAAAGGGTTGTTTCCAGGTTATGATAATGTAATTGGATCCAAAGTCATTGTCAGCATTTCATCCCACAGAAAGTTATTTTGATCTTCCTCCTGGGGGCAGAAGTTGAGTTGGTGGGGGGAGTGGGGGAAAGAAGAAACAGCATCTTGCTGTGTTTGAAAGGCTTTAATTTCATCCCACTTCTTCACAGCACATGAAAAGTGCCCTCGTACGCCCTCCATAGCTCCTGCTACCTGCTCCTCCCATGACACTGCTTTTTCTACTCCTCTTTTCTTTGCTAAAATGGAGGTGATAGAGAGAACAGGAAGATTCCAGAATAGGAAGGATGAGAAGAGAAAACAGTGTCAGGATATGTTCTGAGGGCATTTTTGTGAAGATATAGGGAATACAACAGAGGGGGCCCAATATGGGCATGTGGAGCTTCTTGGGGGGTACCATGTGCTCATTTCATTGCAGCTGGCAACTTTGCTTTGGCCAAAAACTTGCCCACATCTTTGTTCTCTTAACCCAAGCTCTACATATAAATCAATGAAACTTTTAAGTGAGTGATGTCAAAGAGCAGCTGAAGATTAATCCAGTTTCTGCCAAAAGTAATGCAGGAAGAATTTTTATATCATTGGTAATAGATTTTCAAAAGATAAATCCCTTGCACATCTGTGGTCATCATCATATGTCTCCTTCCACCAAAAAAAGCAAACAGCAATAACAACAAAACAAAACAAAACAAACAAACAAACAAAAAACCAGTATCTACCTCCTATTCTAACCTGTACAGTTTCTATGAAATGCTTCAAGACCCAGGCATTCCACTTCCTGTAAGAGGTAAGAAGTATTCCATGAAATCCTGCTTCCCACCAAGCTGGTCAGAAATCACCACTCTGGGGGAGCCTAGGTGGCTCAAGCAATTAAGTCTCTGACTCTTGGTCTCAGCTCAGGTCTTGATCTCAGGGTTGTGAGTTCAAGCCCCACTGTTGGGCTCCACCTCAGGTGTGAAGTCTTCTTGAAAAGAGAAGAGGAGAGGAGAGGAGAGGAGAGGAGAGAAGAAAAAAGAAAAGAAAAGAAAAATCACTCTGTTTCTGCTTCCTATCACCCTCTGTCACTCTGCCATGAATGCTGTGTGACTGTCCAGATCCCCACTCTGTTCTATTGTCACTCAATCTGTTTTCCCCTGGATTAGAGACATTGGTTTAAATGTCAATAAGACTTTCAAAGTTTTCTGACAATTCTTACTCTTGTTCTGAGTTAGCTGCTTTTCTTTCTCTTCATAACTGATTCCAACCTTTTGCCAAGTGCATTGACCCCTTTCTCATTGGTACCCAACTTGTCTTGTCTGCCTTGTACTTATTTAAAACAATCTGAAGCTTTGGGGCAAAATTCCCACAACTTCCCTTGCTTCCATTCATTCTTATCTGCCCTGAAACAGGTACAATATCAAAATCAAACATCCCCCTAGTCTTTTCTAATGAATTAAATAATCCACCTAAGTTCTTGGGCCTATTTTATGTCTCCTCTAGGACTTCACTTTCTGATAAGGCCTTATCTCTACTTTATCTTCAATCTTACCATTTTCCTGACTTATTCTTGAAAAACATTCAGGTCTTCTCCATCCTCAAATAAAAGACAGTCTCATCAAGTTACTGACTTCTCCTCTTTATTCCCTTGCTTGTAAGAAAATTTTACAATAAAGGTGTTTATTTAAAAGACGTTATTTATATATAAGAAAAAGAATTCCTTTATTTATAAGATTTATATACAAAAATTTTACCATAAGTTATGTACTTATGAGAGGCATTATGAGAGGCAGTGCTTATGAGAGGCAGTGCAGTGCATGCATTTTTTCTTCTCAATGAAATTATGTTGCCCTTCAAGGGGTAAAAATTGGTTCTTTGGAGACAAAAAGTTCTAAAATATTACAATTGTTTCTGGTCTTCCAAAGTTCAACTCTACTCAATAAAATAGTAATTCTTAATGATTAATTTATTTCTTCAGGGAGAGTTTTAATTTATTTTTCTGCCAAGGAATGGGGTCCGATAATGAAAAGGAGATTGAGAAAAACTGGTGTGGATCCAGACTACCTGGGTTCACATTCTATACCCACCAATGCTTCACTGGTTGTTGTGAGCTTTGGCCAGTTACTTAACCTCACTGTGCTGCAGTTTTCTTACCTGTAAAATGAAAATATTAGCACCGATTCCACCCAGCTGATTTTTTAAAAAATACTAACTGAAGTAATCTATGTAATGCCATGAATTCTAGTCCACTCTTTCAGCCAATTCAATCGTATATACAATAATCTAGCTAGGAACTCTGGTTCCTCCCTACCTCTCCAAATTCACCTCTTTTAACTCCATTTCTCACTCCTTCCAATCCAGATGCTCTCGCATTTCTACCCATACCCCACACTCCAGGCTTGGGTTCAATTTCAGGTCTTGGCTTTTTCTGCTTTATTCACATGGAATCTCTTTCCCAGGATGTTTTCATACACTCTCTTACTTGGTTCATGTTTCTGCTTAGATATTATCTCTTTAAAGAAGCATGCATGGTTTCTATCCTTCTTCATCTCTATTCCCTTTTATTTCTCTCTCTAGCATGCATCAATAACTAAAATTGTGCTTTTTGTCAGGTAATTTAGTTGTGTATCTCCCACTGAAGTATGAACTACAAGAGGATGGAACCTTCGCTGGTTTAGTCACTCTTGTATTCTCAGTGCCCAGAAAATTATGAAAAGGTCACATATTGTATGATTCCGTTTACATGAAATATCCAGAATAAGTAAATCCATAGACACAGAAAGCAGATTAGGTTTTCCAGGTCCTGCTTAAAGAGGTGGGTGTCCTTTTAGGATGATAAAATTGGGGGGCTAGATAGAGGTGGTGCTTATACAACACTGTGAATGTATTAAGAGGCACTGAATTGTTCACTTTAATTTAATTTTCTTATATGGATTTCATCTCAATAGAAACAGATTCACTGGAAACCCACTGAAGAACTGTTAACTAAAAAATCTAAAAGACTATTTTTAGAAAATATTTGGCTTAACTTCTTAGACACCTCTGACCTTGTTGACTGTCTTCCATTCTCTCCTCCATGGGATCTCATGACATTATTCTTGTCCAGCCTTCCTGCTCTCTATTCTTTCTCATTCTTTTTTATTGTACACTTCTACTTTACTTATACAAGTTCCCCAGCCATTTTCATGGCTTGTGCTCTCTGCCATATTAGAGTAACTTTATGCATACAATATTATGACTTATGGCTTATGACTCCACAGAGGGCTTGAGCCCTGGCTTCTTTCCTGGAACCCAAACCAGTCTTTTTTTTTTTTTTTTTTTTTTTTTTTTTTTTTTTTTTTTTTTTTTTTTTTTTTTTTTTTTTTTTTTTTTTTTTTTTTTTTTTTTTTTTTTTTTTTTTTTTTTTTTTTTTTTTTTTAGCTAAGAGCATATTTAATCAAATATTCTTTGGCATCTGAAACTCAACATGACCACTCAAAATCATCATCCTCCTCCGCACATTTATTTCTCCTCTCCTGTCCTCATTCTTGGCAAAAGCCAATGTTTCTCCAAGTGTGGTCACCTGACTAGCACAATTAGCCTCATTAGGGAATTTATCATAAATTACAAGTTAATTCTGGGACTCCCTCCAAACCCACTCAATCAGAAACTTTGGGAGTGGGGCCACTAGTCCTCTGGGTGATTCTGGTTCATGCTAAAGTTGGGGAACCACTGGATAAAAATATATTCACCCAGTCACCTGAGTAGAAATCTTGAGTTTGTTCTGTACTCCCTGCATTTATGCCATATTCCTTCTCTCACTCACAGAGAAATAATAATTGATTACCAAACCCTCCTGATGTGGGAAACAGAGGCAGAAGAAAAATTATTAAATTTCCTTACCCACTGACAAGCTCTTGAAACAGGCAGAGTGACACTCCTCTAGGGACTCAACTACTTCCACCTTAGGGCTTTATTAAGGGCAAAGGGCAATCCTAGCCTGACAGACCCCTACCCCCAGCCAGGATCCTGTCAGTCTACTTTAACAATTCCTTTGGAAACTTCCTTTATCTCTAAACCCTCCAAGATAGTGTTGACAATCATTCCCAAGCATATGGCCCACTGATACACATCTAAAGGGTCTCACAACAATGGTTTTATTACCGGTAATAAATAACTTTTTCCCAAAAATAGCTAGCCCCTCAAGATCCTGGAAACCTTGCTTCCAAAATTCCTTAGAGACTTATGCCATCCCTGACCCCCTCCCAACTTGCAGGCATATAATGGACCACTCCTCACAACCCCGGGGCAGCAGCTCTTTCTGCCCATGGGTCCTGTCCCCATGCTTTAATAAGCCACCATTTTGCACCAAAGATGTCTCAAGAATTCTTTCTTGGTCATTGGCTCTGGACCTCACTCCACCAAACCTCACTTACACTCTAAAACTTCATCACTCCTAAGCATTGAGTTCTGTTCCTCCACCCCTCTCACCCTTCCTTCATATACTTCTAAAGCCTTCACCATCACTCTTGGAAAGGGACCCTGGCAAAATTTTGCCCTAAATCTGGGTCTGGAATCCCTCCCTATCCATAAGGTGAATTCACATACAATTGTTTTGGGATTTCTTTTCCTTCAGTGCCCACAGTTCTTGGTCATGCCACTTCATAAGAATGAAGAGGTAGACCAGATGAAGAGTGGTGGGCAGCAAAGTAAAGTTTTTTTGAGTGATAGTACAAAGATCCTGTAGAAGGAGAGGACTGGGAGAGGGTTGCCACCATAGTTTCTAAATCTAGGGGGTTTTATGGGCTTGTTAGCAGGCTTTTTTAATCTGATTAACCCTCCATGCACCTGTCACCTAACTATCCAGTGGGAAAGGGTTCAAAGTTGCTTCCAGAGTGGTGCAAAATCCTCTTACGGGTGGTTTCCTCTTATGGCAGGGTCCCTTGTCCCTGCCTGCCTTTCTTCCAACTATCCTTCATTAGTTATCACCACCAGAAGGTTTCTCAAGCACCCTCAATAAATCAGTTACTTGTTTCACTTTTTTCCTTTAATATTAATATATTTGCCTCTGCCATTGAACCACTGAGCTTCAAAGTATGTTTCTTGGTACACCTGTGTCCAAATCATCCAATAATCTAATTTAAAAATCTAGATTCCTAAGGCCTACATCTGACCTCAAAATCTCTTAGGATAGAACATGGAAATCTATATTTTAACAATTGCTCCCCATGAGCTTTTTTGATGTACAAGAAAATTGAGAACTGCACTAAACTATGAGCTTTAGTTTCTTTGTTTTCCCAGAGCCTACTGCATGGTAGGTACTCAATAAATATTTGTTACACACACACACACACACACACACACACACACACACACGGAGTTTTATATAGATGTGTGTTTATACACACACATACATTATTCAAGTATAAATAACATACAGTGTTACATTAGTGTCAGGTATAAATATAATCATTTAACAATTCTAAACACTTTTCAGTGCTCATCAAGATAGCTCTACTATTAATCCCTTTAAATCTAACCCATCCCTCCACCCACCTCCCCTCTGGCAACCACCAGTTTGTTCTCTGTATTTAAGAATCTGTTGAAAAGATGAGATCAGGCACGTTCAGGGTGGTATTGGACCATTTCCTTACCCCACACACGAAAATAGATTCAAAATGGATGAGGGACCTCAATGTGAGAAAGGAATCCATCAAAATCCTTGAGGAGAACGCAGGCAGCAACGTCTTCGACCTCAGCCGCAGCAACATCTTCCTAGGAACATCGCCAAAGGCAATGGAAGCAAGGGCAAAAATGAACTATTGGGATTTCATCAAGATCAAAAGCTTTTGCA